>CAUYTI010119610.1:0-35248 GCA_963575145.1 Galago senegalensis
GGGCGCCTGTGGTCCCAGCTACTTGGGAGGCAGAGGCAAGAGACTCGCTTGAGCCCAGGAGTTGGAGGTTGCTGTGAGCTGTAATGCCAGGGCACTCTACCCAGGGAGACAGCTTGAGGCTCTGTCTCAAAAAAAAAAAAAAAAAAGAAAGAAAGAAGCAAATAAGTGAAAATAAAGGCTATCTTCCTCAAAGACTTCAGAAGACAAATTTGCATCATTTAAATAATAAAAGAATAAAGTAATAATGTTAAATATTTTGGTATCTTTAGACTCATGTGTCTCCTATACGAAATTAAAGGAATAAAATTTCAATGACATTAATAAATTTGTTCCTAAATTTTATATTAATTGATATAGAGTATGAACAAATACTTTATAAAGCTTTTTTTTTTTTTTTTTTGAGACCGAGTCTCACTTTGTAGTCCTCTGTAGAGTGTCACTGCATTACAGCTCACAGCAACCTCCAACTCTTTGGCTTAAGCAATTCTCTTGCCTCAGCCTCCCAAGTAGCTGGAAGTACAGGCGCCCGCCACAACACCCAGCTTTTTTTAGAGACAGGGGTCTCACTGTGGCTCAGGCTGGTTTCAAACCTGTGAGCTCAGGTAATCCACCTGCCTCGACCTCCCAGAGTGCTAGGATTACAGGTGTGAGCCACAACGCCTGACACTTTAAAGTTTTAAATCATGAAATTGCCCTTCATACTAAGTGAAATTTTAAAAGGGAATAATTAATTTAACTCAAAAACCCAGGAATGTTAATTATATTTACCTGATAGAACAATAGTGTGTATTTAGACATGCATTCTTCACAACAGAACTCTTCCACCTTTCCCCCCAAATTATTCTGTATCAATTTGGGAGAGGTCTGTAAACAATAACTGCACATTTTACAGTGATTTCGCCAGTGTTTTGCCAATTCATGTTTATAAAGCAATTTGCAACCTACAAATCAGGAAAGGTAAATTTAACATTAGGGAAAAATATTAATTATCTATATCTTTAATTTAAATGGCCTAGGATAAAGTTGAGTCCTGACCAATTAACAGATTAAGAGATTAGAGGATCAAAACTAGCATTTTTTTTAAATGAAGTAACAAGATAGGACAAAGTAGAGAATATTAAATTGCATCACATATAGTAAATTTTCTTTCATGCAACTTATATTATTTGGGTATGCAAAAATATACTGGGTCACAATGTAAAATGTATTTCTTCTTTTGTGCAGTGGTCCAAAGGCTTTAAAGCCACTGGACTAGAACAAAACATTATAAATGACTAACACATCATTAATAAACACAGTCATATTAAAAAACAATCTACTTCATGCTGATTACTCAGAAACACAATGGCTGTTTAAAACAATAAAAATATAAACTTAGGATGCTACTATAATTTAAGGTATTCCATTTAGAAATAAGTGCAAGAATGTAAAAGAACTTTGAGTTCCCCATCAACCTAGTAATATTAACTACATCACGTTCTTCTGCCTCTTTGAAGATCTTTCACTTCATTTTAATATCATTAAGACTAGACCAAAAAAAAAAAAAGAACTAAGTATAAAGAAATAAAAAGGCTTTGGCACGCTAAGTCAAGGATAAGTAAACTTACATATTCATAGCTTGAATGATCAACTACTTTTAAAACAACCAACATGCTCAGTAAAATAATCTTCTATCTTTACCTTCACTACAAAATGACTTGTCAGCACCTGAGAATCGCACAGTCTCCTTTACAATTTTCTCAATTTTACAATATTCACACATTGCCATTACATTATTTATCTTCTTATATTCATCAGAACAATTCTTGCCACAGAACTGAAACATTTTACCCTGCAAAGAAATAATCATTAAGTACTAATTTAACATTTGGTTTGTCTTATATAAATCCTCATTCTTGTTACTTTGAAAACAAATCAAATAATTTTGAGAGATAAAAAGCTAAAAATTATTATACAGGTAAACTCAAACCCTTTTCACGAGCCTATACTTTACCTTATAGTCAAGAAGTTCTGGTTTTGTGGCAAAAAGACGATTACAGTGTTGACATTTGATTTTCACCACACCTCCTGCAAACCCAACATGCTGGGATTGGGCAGCAAGACGCTGGAGACCAGCTGCAGCAGAACTACTGATGGAAGAGGGAGAAGCAGCAGAGGTATTGCCTCCCCCTGCTGACACTGTTGAACCTGTGGGGATGCTTACAATTACTTGGCCCTGAGATAGGGGCACTACTGAAGAATTCATTCCAGTTGGTTTGTTGAATAAATTCTGAAAAAAAAACAAAACAGCAAACAAATCAGTTAAATCATATGTTCAGACAAATACGCAATGCATGCTTATATTATACAAAGCATAATTCTAGGCATGTAAGGTACATGAGTGACTAGGCAAAAATCCCTGCTTTGAGCAGCTTATAACTGAATGGTGGGGAATCTCATTTATGACCACATAAAGTAATTGAACTACTAATCTTCAAAAATGGTATCTTCCCAATAGATAATCTAGGTAATAACAGTACTATTTAATTGTATAAAAGGTAGTTAAATGACATATCTCTAAATATAGGATGAACTAAGAATCTACGTTTAATAGAACTGAAATAGAAACTCAGACAATCCAGGTACTAGTAAACACCTAATATGTTTACATTACTACAGTAGGTGTCTTAGTGACTGAAGAGGAGAAGATTTCTGAAGCCATACCTGGAAAGCTATTACACAACTGTAGCTGCAGAAGTTACGTATACTTCCATCTGACATGGCTAGGTGATACTGAGGGATTGCTGAGGTTTTACAACTGTTACACTGAACTTGTACACCTTAGCGAATCAAAATAAAATAAGTATAAGTAATATATACAAATGTACACAAATGTATGAGAAATAAATATTATATAATATACAAAAAATGAAGGGCCAGGTTAAGTTGCAGCAACTGAAACTAAATTCAAAGCATCTCAATCATGTCACATATAGACAAAAACTAACTTAACATTAAAAACTTTAATTTTTATGTAAAAGTAGTCATGGTCCATCCTGAAACTGTAAAATAAATGAATCTTAAATCAGGTGTGATAAAGAAAATACATTAAAGAAGCCATATAAAATTCTATTGGTAAGACTTTAAGGCCTCAATATACATACAAGTAAATAAATAATCAGGGTGATATTTTACAATATTCTGAAATATTTTAAATCTGCCTTAAAAATCAACTAAATCTGCAGAATAATCTATACCATAAAAACAAAGCAATAACCCTTATATTTTCAATTATTACATTTCATAGTTTATAAAACCAGTATTACCTGCAGAAGTAACCATTTTAACTCTGTAAGCAGATAAGCAATTAACAGAACAGAAAAGCTCTGTCTTCCCCAAGCTATTGGTATTTTCAATCATTTCTGCTGAGGATCTCAACGATTTGCAAAGCGCACATGGAGTAATTTTGGCTGATTTCTATTAAGAAAATAAAAGAACATTCATTTTTACCAAATTCCTAATAAACGCATAACTCCTTGAATGTTTATACTAAAGGCTGTTAAAATATATGATTGTTTTGGAGACAGAATCTCACTCTGTTGCCCAGGCTACAGTGCCATAGCATCACCCTACCTTACAGCAACCTCAGACTCCTGGGTTCAAGCAACCTCCCACCTCAGCCTCCTAGCTAGTTGGGACTACAAGCACCCACCAAATGCTCAGCTCATTTTTTTTTTATTTTTTAGAAGAGATAGAGTCTCGTTCTTGCTCAGGCTGGTCTTGAATGCCTGAGCTCAAGCAATTCTCCCAAAGGCTGTTAAAATATTTTATTTATTTATGTAAGTATGTATGTATGTATTTAATTTTTTATTAGAGACAAGAGTCTCACTTTGTGCACTGGAATGAAGTACCATGTTGTCAACATAGCTCATAGCAACCTCAAACTCTTGGGCTCAAACCATCCTCATTCTGTCTCAGCTTCCCAAATAGCTGAGAGACTATAGACAACCACAAATTTTCCTCTTTTAAGCAGAGACAGGGTCTCCCTCTTGCTATGGCTGGTCTTAATCTCTGAACTCAACAGATGCACCAGCGTCGGCCTCCCAGACTGCTAGGATTACAGGCATGAGCCACCATGCCTGGCCTTGAAATATTTTAAATCAGAGCATTTCAAAAACTTATGATTACAATTCTCAATGAGAAATGTGAGTAAATTTACAAAGTGACTTATGAAACATATATTCCTGAGATTCGGCATTTGCATATTATCTATGTATATAAAACTGAAAAAAAGTTTTATAGAGCAATATATATCATGATAACATGTAATGCACTTTGATCTTTGCTATTTTTCCATTCTATCCTGCTTTATTAAAAATAATGCTATTTATAAGCCTAGTAATCAATTGGGTGTAACCATAGATTTTTTTAGGGTGTGACCATAATTTTAAAATCTTTTTAACATTACTTTTTCTTTCTTTACAGAAAGGGTCTCACTCTATCACTCAGGGTGGAATAGAGTGGTACAATCACAGCTTACTGCAACCTCACACTCCTGGGCTCAAGCAATCCTCTGTCTTAGCCTCTCAAGTAGCTGGGACGGCAAGCATGCACCACTACCCTCAGCTATTATTTTTTATATTTTATAGAGACAGGGTCTTGCTATGTTGCCAAACTGGTTTTAAACTCCTGACCTTGGCTTGGGGCCCATAGCCCAGTGGTTAGGGTGCAGGCCACATGTACCAGGGCTGGTGGGCTCAAACTCAGCCCGAGCCTGCTAAATAACAATGGTAACAACAAAAACATAGCTAGGTGTTGTGGTGGGCGCCTGTAGTCCCAGCTACTTGAGAGGCTTAGGCAAGAGTATCACTTAAGCCCAATAGTTCAAGGTTGCTGTGAGCTGTGATGTCATAGCACTCTACTGAGGGTGACACAGTGTGACTTTGTCTCAAATAAATAAATTAAATAAATAAACAAACTCCTGGCTCAGCGCCTATAGCTCAACCGGCTAAGGCACCAGCCACGTACACCTAAGGTGCCGGGTTTGAATCCCCAGCCCGGACCCGCCAAACAACAATGAAGGCTGCAACCAAAAAATAGCCGGGCGTTGTGGCGGGCGCCTGTGGTCCCAGCTACTTGGGAGGCGGAGGCAGGAGACTCGCTGGAGCCCAGGAGTTGGAGGTTGCTGTGAGGTGTAATGCCACGGCACTCTACCCAGGGGGACGGCTTGAGGCTCTATCTCAAAATAAATAAATAAATAAATAAATAAACAAACAAACAAACAAACAAACTCCTTACCTCCTGGTCTAATACTCCCACTTCAACCTCCCAAAATGCTGGATTACAGGTGTGAGCCACCACACTAAACCCATAGTTTTAAAATTTTTATAACATAGCATGGAGTTCATGCTCGGATACTATACTACCTTAAAAATTCTAAGAACCCCCACTAAAGGTACTATACCTAGCAATAAAACATGACTTTAAGGAAACTAATAAACATATTAGAAAAGTAACTGTCAGGAGGCTAGGCAAGGTGGCTCACATCTGCAATCCTAGCACTGTGGGAGGCCAAGGTGGGTGGATCCCTTGAGGTCAGGGGTTTGGGACTAGCCTAAGCAAGAAGGAGGCCCCATCTCTCAAAGTAGCTGGGAGTTGTGGCAGGTGCCTGTAGTCCCAGCTACTCAGGAGGCTGAGGTAAGAGGATTGCTTAAGCCTTAGAGTTTAAGGTTGCTGTGAGCTATGATGCCACAGCACTCTACCAAAGGAACAAAGTGATACTCTCTCAGGGGGTGGGGGGGACCCTAATTGTCGAATATTCTTCCACTAATAACAAAAAAGTACTCTATCAATAAAGTGGGAGCAAACCTTGGATATCACAAGGGTCCAAATATAAATAAAGAGTCTGTTTGGTCTACACTCAGAAATTCAGAGGAAAAAAATGCTAAAGATTATTAACATGTCATACACTCAGGATAGTTTATAAAGTAAATCTACCACCAGTTAGGAGATTTAAGATGTCTCTTCCCTCTTAAAGGATAAATTTGTGAGACTTGTTATTAATACAGATACATATTAAAATGAACATATTGGCTCGGCACCTGTGGCTCAAGCGGCTAAGGTGCCAGCCACATACACCTAAGGTGACGGGTTTGAATCCCCAGCCCGGGCCCGCCAAACAACAATGATGGCTGCAACCAAAAGATGACCGGGCGTTGTGGTGGGTGCCTGTGGTCCCAGCTACTTGGGAGGCTGAGGCAGGAGACTTGCTTGAGCCCAGGAGTTGGAGGTTGCTGTGAGCGTGATGCCACGGCACTCTACCCAGGAGGATAGCTTGGGGCTCCGTCTCAAAAAGAAAAAAAAATAATAATAATTATAATAATAATAAAGCGAACATATTCTTGAATTCTAGAATGTCTTCTAAATCTCCCACCCCACGTCCCCTTCCTCTCTGATAAGGACTGCAAACACAGACTTCATTTATAAGACCTGAGTCAAGTTACACCTCTGTGAACTTTTGCTGATAGTCTCATCCTTCCCTAGCAAGTAGATTGACTATACTTCCTCTATGGCCTACTGCACCCACTAAGATTTTGACCATGGGATCTCTGTTTACTTGTTCATATTATCGTCCCATGGAGACACATAGCTCCCCCAAACAGGAACATCTAATGTTTGTTGAGTAAATTATATGTAACAATGAAGCAGCAAAAATGACAATCTATAGCCAGATTCCATACTAAAGTGCTATCTCATTTTTACATCATATAACTCTAAAAATATTCCAGTGCCATGGGTGATATTATAGCCATTTAAACATAGACAAACTGGGACCAAGGATGTTTAACTGCTTTGCCTAAGGTAAAAATCATATTTGAACAGAAAGTCTGAAATCAAATCTAGATCTGCCTTACTTCTAAATTCCAGTTCTTTCTCTACCAAAGTACATATCAACATAATACATGAGAAACTTAGTAGGTCTGGGCTAAACTAAAAAGTAATGAATGAACCACAGAATATTACTCAGTCATTAAAAAAATGGAGATTTTACATCTTTTATAACCACCTGGACAGACTTGGAGAAAATCCTCCTAAGTGAAATATAACAGGAATGAAAAGACAACCATCATGTGTAGTCAGTACTAAGGTGAAAGTAATAGATTAACAATTACAAGTTCACACAAGAGAAAAGCTCAGTTGGATTTTAGTAAAGCAGGAGTGGAAGGGGTTTGGTGGGTTCCCACCGAACAGGCACAATGCATGGGTATATGGCAGAGCTTCTGGGTGAAGGACAGCTATCACTCAAACTTTAACCTTATAAATGCAAACCATAAAACCTAATCATACATACCCTCATATTAATCTGAAATCAAAAACAAAAAAATGAATGAATTGGGCAGGCATGATTGTAGCTCATGCCTACACTTCTAGCATTTTGAGACAACAATATAGGAGGATCCCTTGAGCCCAGGAGTGCCAGATCAGCCTGGTCAATATAGAGAGACACTGCCTCTACCCAAAAGAAGAGCTTTTAAAAATTAGCCAGGTATAGTGGTGTGCATCCACTGTCCCAGGATTGCCTGAAGCCAGAAGTATGAGGTTGCAATGAACTATGATGACATCATTGCTTCAAGTAACAGAGCAAGACCCTGTCTCAAAAAAAAAAAAGGAAAAAACTAATGAATAAGTTTGAAATTAGGATGTTTCATCTAATCTTTTGTAGACTATGAATCTTCTTTCAGTGAACTGAATCTAAGTAACTTTTAGTACCTAATACAACATCAGGAAAGGAACAAAAAAAATACAAATGAAGAGACTGGAATTTTCTTTTTCCCTATGACAGCATAAATAATGAACAAATAGTAAAGCTAAGGCCTTTAATACAATGCTGTTACATTAACAAGAAATAAACTGAAACATTATATAATTTTGAAATACCAAAATTACTATGAAGTTTAAAGAACCATTTATTAGGAAATTTCCAACTGACACTATTATATTCACCAATTCTGGTGGTCTGCATAAAAACTCACTATTCTAAGAAAGAGAATGATCAGCAAATACATTAAAACAGGGAGCCACTGTAAAATTTAAAAGGTAAAAAGTACCATATTTTTGCTGTTTATAATATATTCCTGTAGAAAATGCACACCTATGTTTTTGGCCCCAAACTTTTAGGGGGAAAAATTTTTTTTTAAATTTTTTCTTTTTTAACACAGAGTCTCACTCTATAGCCCTGGGTAGAGTCCAGTGGCATTATAGCTCACAGCAATCTCACAGATTCTTGGGCTCAAGCCATCGTCTTGCCTCAGCCTCCTGAGCTGGGACTATCAGCACTCACCACAATGCCCAGCTGTTTTTAGAAACAAGGTCTTACACTTACTTAGGCTGGGCTTGAACTCCTGAGCTCAAGTAATCTACCAGCATCAGCCTCTCACAGTGGTACAATTACAGGTGTGAGCCACTACACTTAGCTTAAATTTTTTTTTTTTTTTTTTTTGAGACAGAGTCCCTAGCTGTCTGCCTAGGTAGTATACCGTGGCATCATAGTTCACAGCAACTTCCAACTCTTGGGTTCAAGAGGTCCTCTTGCCTCAGTTTTTCTATTTTTCGTAGAGACAGGGTCTTGTTTTTGCTCAGGCTAGTCTCAAACTCGTGAGCTCAAGCAATCCACCTGTGGATTGCTCAAGCAATCCAAGAGTGTTAGGATTACAGGCATGAGCCACCACACCTGCCTCAGTTTAATTTTTTTTTGTTTTTATTTTGAGACAGAGTCTCACTATGTTGCCCTTGGTAGAGTATCATGGCGTAACAGCTCACAGCAACTTCAAACTCTTGTGCTTAAGCAATTCTCTTGGCCTCAGCCTCCCAAGCAGCTGAGGCTACAGGTGCCTGTCACAATGTCTGGCTAATTTCTTGTTGTTGTCATGGTTGGTTAGCTGGCCTGGACCAGGTTTGAACCCACCAGCCTGGGTGTATGTGGTCGGTGCTTTACCCACTGAGCTACAGGTGTCATCCTCGTTTTAATTTTTTAATTCAAATTTTTATTTGTTTATATTCAAGTACTTGGTTTTTGTATTATAAAGGAATTTTAGCATTTATTTCTTACCATATTATAGTATAAGAAATTTCATCTAACAAATAATTACAAAACACAAAAAGAGATAACAACTACAAGAATTTTTTTTTTTTTTTTTTTTTACACAAAGTCTCATTATGTCACTCTCGGTAGAGTGCCGAGGTGTCACAACTCACAATAACCTCAAACTTGTGGGCTTAAGCGATTCTCTTACCTCAGCCTCCCAAGTAGCTGGGCCTATAGGTGGCTGCCACAACATCAGGCTATTTTTTGTTGCAATTGTCAATGTTGTTTAGCTGGCCGAGGCTGGGTTTGAACCTGCCAGACTCAGTGTATGTAGCTGGCACAGTAACCACTGTGCTATGGGTGCCAAGCCACAAGTACAAGAAATTTTATGAACTTGCAACAAAAAGTACTACCCATGTATAACGGACATCCATATTTTTCTCTCAAAACTTTGGGCAAAAAGTGCATTATACACAGCAAATATAGCACTTGCCATTCCTTCACATTTATCAATTTTAAAACTGATATCTGATCAAAATTTACTAACAAAATATATATCTAATGCACACAAAACTACATAAAAGATGTGTTGTATGGAATTCATTCACTTCATCCTCTGCAAAACTCAGTAATTCACAAAATAATAAATAACCCATGTCTATTTTCTTCTATTTCATGAAGACAAGGAAAAACCTATTACTATAACAATTAATAGTGAGATTTTTTTTTTTGAAACATGGTCTCACTTTATCAGTAAAGTACTGTAGCCTCACCGCTCACAGCAAACCTCAAACTCTTGGGCTCAAGCCATTCTCTTGCCTCAGCCTCCCTTGTAGCTGGGACTACAGGTGCCCTCCACAATGCCCAGCTATTTTTTTGTTGTTTGTTTAGCAGGCTGGAGCGGGGTTTGAAGCCACCAGACCTGGTGCCTGTGGCTGGTACCCTAACCACTGAACTACAACCACCAAGCCTAACGGTGAGATTTTGACTTTCTGGTTTACAATTTTAATTATGTGCAATCAATTTCAATAATATATTATGCAACATGGAATGTTTCTATATTATTAATATATATTAATAATGTATTATAATTATATAATTATATAAACTATATAACTGTTATTTATAATAATGGATTATAATATATTATTTCATGTTGAATAAAAAACATATATGTAAATCAAAAGTTATTTCAAAAATTTAGAAGGCTATGCCTCAGAAGAGAAGGAGTGGGTATCTATGCTCTCATAGGCATTATACTTCCTTTGCACATTCAAAATATTATTCAAAAATATAACTCACATTTGAAATTAAGGGCCACACCCTAAAGCCATGTATTTCAAATGTATGAACAAATCTGCTACTTACAGAACTCTGTAAGAGTATTTAACATTCACTTGACAAATACTATTTGTATGTAAAGAACATCAGTTAAGCAAATAGTAAGCTCTTAATATATTTTAAAAATTTTTCATAAATAATTCCCACTAAAAACGTAGGATCCCCCCCCTCCAAAATGAACAAGGTATTAAATGTGGTCATGTACCTGCTTGTATGCTGTGACACACGCTGAACTACAAAACTTCTTCGACTGTCCCTCTATCTGAAGCATGTGACATTGTCCAGAGCCACTATAACAATAACCCCCACAGTTCTCACAACAGTTCATGGTGAGATTGTTAGCAGAGCGAAACTTAGAGAAGCAGGCATCACTGCAAAGTTTATGTACCACATTCTGGTAATTAACTTCATGCCGAATCTAGGATTAAAAATCAACAGCATAAAAAAAAAACCCAACATAGAAACAACAAGCAGAAAACATGAAAAACTATTCTTTAAGCATAAATTTCAGACTCCTCAATAAAGTAAAAAAGTAACTTACAACAGCATTTTTCTGACACATGCTGCATTTGGTTGAAATACTATTTGTATTTATGGTAACGATAGGTTTTTTTTTCAATTCGTATGTTGACAAACATGACTGACTGCAAAAATCTTTGCTAGTGGTGGTATTTTCAAATTGGGCACTGATCACATCCTTTGGATTTAAAATGTCTCTAAAAATAAGAACAAAGATTAAAATAAGACACAGTATAATTAATTTCTTTACTTTTGTGAACTAAAATAACTGAGGAAAACAAAGGTGATTATATTGTAAGGAAAAGGCACTGAAATTTAAACGTAAAAACCGGGGTTTTCTTGAATACACTTATAAGTTGCTTTGATCCTTGAGCTCTTTTCTATGAAATGAAATTAATATACCAGCTACTTCTTAGAACTGGAGTGAATTTTAGTAGGTTTCAAAGATTAAAAGGAAATACATCAAATAGTTAGCATTCATTATCTCTACAGGTGAGATTATAGATTTTAATTTTCTTCAGGATTATCTATATTTTCAAAATATTCTTTAAAAGTGATGTATTACACTTGAAATACTTAAAAACAACTACCTTTTCGAAGTAAACATGCATTTTAAACTACACAATGGGAGTGGGACACAAATGCAATCAGTGTAACCTAATTCTCTGCACCCTTAACGAATTCCAAACAACAACAACAAAAACATCATACATATTCTGGCATGGTTACATAAAATCTAACATTTCCATATCTAAATAATGTAAGTTATAAGCATTAATAGCAAAGGCTATGATGATTAAAATCCCAATTACTAAGCTCCCAACCGCTTCACCCCAATCCCACCACCAAGCCACTCTTTCTACGTAACTTACCAGATAGCTTAAGTGGAAACCATTTTAAAAACCAAGTTTCCCAACTGATGACATTTTCTAAACAGTGTCTCCCATAAGTACATACCCACACGTAATAGTTATTAAAGTGTTGTATTTATTCCTGCATCTTAAATTACACCAATAGAATATTTTAGAAAAGCTTAAAGGCATACTGCCTTTCACTGAAGTTCACAAGTAATGTTTTTATTAAAACAATTTAAGTTATGTGGCAACCCAACGTCAGGCAAGTTGATCAGTGCAATTTTTCCTTCGTTTTTTTTTTTTTTTTTTGGAGACAAGAGTCTCACTATGTCACCCTGGGTAAAGGGCTGTGGCATCACAGCTCACAGCAACCTGAAACTCTTCGGCTCAAGTGATTCTCTTGCCTCAGCCTCCCAAGTACTTGAGACTACAGGCGCTGGCCACACACCTGACTATTTTTTTATTGTAGTTGTCATTGTTGTCTGGCAGGCCCCAGGCCAGGTTCGAACCCACTAGTCTCAGTGTACATGGCCAGCACCCTAGCCGCTGAGCGACAGGTGCCAAGCCCAGTGCCATTTTTCTAACAGCGTTTGCTTACTTTGTGTCTCTGTATTATGTTTTGGCAATTTGTACAATATTCAAACTTTTTCATTATTATCTGTTGTCATCTATTTATCAGTGATCTTTGGTGTTACCACTGCAAGTGTTTTAGGGCACCATGAACCATGACCATATACATTCTGTGTGTTCTGACTGCTCCACTGACTAGCTGTTCCTGTCTCTCTCCCTATCTTTGGGCCTCTCTATTCCCTGAGATACAACAATATTAAAAATAGGCCAAATAAAAACCTCACAATGACCTCTGAGTGTTCAACTGAAAGGAAGAGCTGCATGTTTATCACACTGAATAAAAAGTGAGAAATGATTAAATTTTGTGAGAAAGGTATATTGAAAGCCAAGGCAGGCTGAAGGCTAGGCCTCTTGTATCCATTAAACAAGTTGTAAATGGAAAGGAAAGGTACACAAATGACAAGAAAGCAAAACAGTCTTATTGCTAATAGGTAAGAAATTTTTACTGGTCTGGATAGAAGAACAAACCAACTGCAACATTCCCTTAAGCTAAAGTCTAGTCCATAGCAAGGCCATAACACTCTTCAATTCTATGAAGGCTGAGAGAGATGAGGCAGCTATAGAAGAAAAGTTTAAAGCTAGGTTAGCTCATGAAGTTTAAGGAAAGAGGCCATCTCCAGAATATAAAAGTGCAAGGGGAAGCAGCAAGCGCTGATGTAGAAGCTGTAGCAAGTTACCCGGAAGATACAGCTAAGATCAAAAAGTGGCTACACTAAATAATTGATCTTTCAATGCAGGTAAAGCCATTTTTATTAGAAGGTGCTAACCAGGACTTTCATAGGTAGAGAAGTCAATGCCTAACTTTAAAGCTTCAAAAGTCAGGCTGACTCTCTTATTAGGAGTTAATGTAGCTGGTGACTTTAACTTGAAGCCAATGCTCATTTACAACATGAAAATCCCAGAGCCCTTAAGAATTATACTAAATTGGGGTGGCGCCTATGGCTCAAAGGAGTAGAGCACCGGCCCTATATGCCAGAGGTGGTGGGTTCAGCCCCAGCCAAAAATGGGTAAATTTTTGTGGGTAAAATGCAATTAAACCATTGCATGATATAGAGAAATCTTTTGTGAAGAGTCAAACAATGCAGCAAATTGCATTGCTGTAGTTTAAGGAATTGCCACAGCAACCCAACCTTCAGCAACCATCTCCATGATCAGTCAGAAACCATCAGTACTGAGGCAAGACCTTCCACCAGCTAAAAGATTAGGTCTCACTGAAAGCTCAGAGGGTTGTTAGTATTTTTTAAGAATAAAGTATTTTACATCTTTTTTTTTTTAATAGTTTTTTGCCCAGGGTTGAATTTGCACCCGCCACTTCCAACATACGGGGTTGGCGCCCTACTCCTTTGCGCCACAGGCGCCACCCCTCAAGAATAAACTTTTTAAAATTAAGAGATGTACTTTTTAAAAAAGAAACAATGCTACTGCACCCTTAACTAGACTATAATGTAGTGTAAACATACTTTTATAAGCCCTGGGAAACCAAAAACTTCATGTGATATGCTTTATTCAGATTTTTCCTTTATTGAAGTGGTCTGGAACTGAATCCTCAATATCTCCAAGGTATGGCTACACAAATATCTGGGCTTCAGTAAAAGATAACAGTAAACATATTGGAAAATTACCATAAGATATAATCTTATACCTGACGTTATGCTATACTGTACTATGTAACTCCATACCACGTCATTTTCCATACTTAGCAGCTTAGACTGCTTTGCTTTCTGCTTTGTTTTACCTTTACAGTATTTTTAACATTAGGTTTTAACATATTTCATACTGAGCCATTATATTGAGCCAGATACTCACTAAATCATGAGTTAAGATATAGTCCATGTATGTACTCAAGGAGCTCCCAGTTACTGGGACAAATAGATAATTTACGAAATATTATAACAAAAGCATTCATAATACATCATATAAATAATTTTATAAAAACATATGAATATGTACTATAGAAATAAAAACGAAGGCTCAGCACCTATAGCACAGTGGTTATGGTACCAGACACATACACGCAGGGTGGCAGGTTCAAACCCAGCCTGGGCTAAACAAGACAACTGCAACAAAAAATAGCCAGGCATAGTGGCAGGGGCCTGGCTATTAATCTCGTTAGTCCCAGCTACTTGGGAGGCTGAGGCAAGAGAATCACTTAAGCCCAAAAGTTTGAGGTTGCCGTCAGCTGTGACGCCATAGCACTCTACCAAGGGCAACATAATAAAACTCTGTCTCAAAAAAAAAGAAATAAAAATGAAATAATTATTTCAGATCATATGTGACATGAAAGGCCATCCCAATAAAAGTGGCATTTTAATTATTTACTTTATTTATTTTTTTTTGCAACAGAGTGTCACTATGTCACACTTTGTAGAGTGCCATTATGTCATGGCTCACAGCAACTACAAACTCTTGAGCTTAAGCAATTTTCTTGCCTCAGCCTCCCAAGTAGCTGGGACCACAGGTACCCGCCACAACACCCAGCTATTTTTTTGTTGCAGTTGTCATTATTGTTTAGGACCATGTTCAAACTCACCACCTTTGGCGCATGTAGCTGGCACCGTAACCACTGTGCTAGAGGAGATGAGCCCAAGTGACATTTTAGTTGAAATTTAAATAGGAGTTTTCTAGAAGGTTAAGGAGATAAGGATTGGGAGCAGCATGAAACAAGGCAATGAAAATATAAAAGGTTATTTTTCATTGCTCTAAGTATGCTTGGAATCTGGTTAGATTAACTTTTATTGTAGTAGGAATATGCTATGCTCTTACTCCAATACAGATTGTACCTTATGCCAGAATGAGAAGCAGCAATTTCACTGCAGTTAGTAAAAATTCAGAAATAGAATAAACAATCTGTAAACAGTTACTTCTTTGAATACCATTATACCAAGAATCTGGTTTTTCTAATAGTATTAACAAAATTATCATCCAAATTACTTCTTTTACATAGAATAAGAAATAGTCTTTTAATAAAACAAATTATTAGGTCTCTATTATTAAGAAATCTGTTAGTAACTGACAACTAAAATATTTTCAAAGTTTAGGTTAAATTCACAAGGCTAAGAGATGGTTAACAAACAATTAAGAAATATGAAATTGTTATTCTGAATAGATAATAACTTTATTTTAATCTAAATTCTACTATTATATGTCTGCTAGTCTATAAAAATAGCAGTAGCTATCAGGAAGGAAATCTTTTCTATGTCTGCCTATTCAAATTAAACTGAAACCTTTCTTATAGGAATTGATTTAAACCTGTTTGACCACAAAACCTATGGTCAATGCATGTGCTAAAGATAACCAGCTATGTGACACTGAGCTAATCTATCTTTCTTAATTTCCTTATATTTTTGGTATATCCAACTCAGCAATTTTACAATGAGATAAACCATACTGTAGCAAACTGCTGCAATTAACTGTATGGTAATTAAGAAAGGGTATGGTTCAGTGCCTGTGATTCAGTGGTTAAGAGTGCCAGCTACATATACCAGGGCTACTGGGTTCAAACCTGGCCCAGACCTGCTAAAACAACAATGACAACTACAACAAAAAAGGGCCAGGTGTTGTGGTGGGCACCTGTAGTCACCAGGGCTGCTGGGTTCAAACTGGCTCAGGCCTGATAAAACAATGATAACTACAACAAAAAAAATAGCCAGGCACTGTGGAGGGCGCCTACAGTCTCAGCTACTTGGGAGGCTGAGGCAAGAGAATGGCTTGAGCCCAGGAGTTTGAGGTTGCTGTGAGCTGTGACGCACTCTACCAAGTGAGACTCTGTCTCAATTAAAAAAAAAAAAAAAGAAAGAAAGGGTAAAAAGAGAAGGAAAGATAAAGTGGTGAACAAGAAATGAAAAAGTAGTTCAGGAAGTAAATTGGAATACAAAGAAAAACAAAATTATCAGTGATTGAGGACTGAAGAAACAAGAGGAAATATACAAAATGAGAAGGTAGTGGAAAAGTGACTAAGAGAGAAAATGAAGAAAAGGCTGAGGAGATGGGCAGGTAAGAAGCACCTGAAAGAACAGAATGGGGTGAATGAAAAAGAATAAAGAATAAAAAAGAGAGGCAGAGCCTGTGGCTCAAAGGAGTAGAGTGCTGGCCCCATATACCAGAGGTGGTGGTTTCAAACCTGGCCCTGGCCAAAAACTGCAAAAAAATAAAAAAGAGCAGGGGGTGGCACCTGTGGCTCAGAGGAGTAGGGTCTAGGCCCCATATACTGGAGGTGGTAGGTTCAAACCCAGCCCCAGCCAAAATCTGCAAAATAAAAAAATTTAAAAAGAGCAGAAGAATAAGTGCATGAAAAGGGAGAATAGTTAAGAGTCAAGGAATAAGAAGTTTAAAAAACAGAAAATTTGTTAGGGAATAAAACAAAAATATAAGAAAAATATAATCTTAACTGGATTATATAAGATCAAGAAATAGATCAGATGACTTATATGTAAAAACGAACTGTCTCTAGATAAAGGCAAGGCAAGCTGACATGATAAATTTAGGTGAAGAGTAACACGTATGAATAAGAATAATAAATAAAAAGAGAAAGAGCATATACATTTTAAAACTTATGAGATTCTTCTATAAACCATTTTGAAAGTACCTGATAAATCTTTTTTAAAAGAATCTGTGATTATTATTATAAAAGGAGAAATACCACTGAAATTTTAGAGATTCCTGATCCCTAACATAGGAATTAAATAGAGAAGCATAAAAGGAAGTTGTTATATGGAATATTTTCATTGCAAAATAGGAAACAGGAAAGAAAAAAAAACTATAAAACATATAATCTTCAAGCTGACTTAACCTTAGAATCCAATAGAAATACACTGGAAAAGAGAAATTAGAAATGTGATATGTATCTAAGTACTCATTTTTAAATGTGTGTTTTATAATACACAGTATAAATGAAGAGTCTTTTTTTTTTTTTTGCAGTTTTTGGCCAGGGCTGTGTTTGAACCTGCCACCTCTGCATATGAGGCTGGCGCCCTACTCCTTGAGCCACAGGTGCCGCCCAGTGAAGTCTATTTTTACTAAGTTAAACTTCCAAAAAACAGTATGTGGAAATCAGTTAATAGCTATAGCATATAAACTGCAAGTATGGGCTGGGCACAGTGGCTCATGCCTGTAATCCTAACACTCTGGGAAGCCAAGGCAGGTGGATTGCTTGAGCTCAAGGGTTCAACCAGCCTGAGTAAAAGTAAGACCTCCATCTCTACTAAAAATAAGAAAAACTGAGGCAAAAGGATCTCTTGAGCCCAAGAATTGGAGGTTGCTGTGAACTATGACACCATGGTCCTCTACCCCAAGACTCTGTCTCAAAAAACAAAATTGCAGATATGAAGTAGTGAATGCTTTTTTCCTCTTGATTTAGAGGAGCGAGAGAGAGACAGAGAGAAAACTGTATGTATTTACCATGTATAACATGATGTTTTGAAGTACAGGTTAGGGTTAAGTATCCCTAATGTGGAAATCCAAAAAGCTCCCTTAATCCTAAACTTTTTGAGTATCAACATGTTGCTCAAAGGAAATGCTCACTGAAGCATTTCAGATTCCAAATTTTCTGATTAGAGATGCTCAGCCAGTAAATGTATAATGAAAATATCCTAAACTCTGAAATAATCTGAAATCTGAAACACTTCTGATCTCAAGCATTTAAAATAAGCGATACTCAACCTTTACATACATGGTATACATTATGGAATGACTAAATCTAGCTAATTAACATAAACATTACCTCATATAGTTATTATCTTTCATGGTAAGAACATTTTATATCCACTCTCCTTAGCATTTTTAAAGAACACAATTTATTATTAACTATAGTCACCATACATTTTTTTTTTTTGTAGTTTTTGGTCAGGGTTGGGTTTGAACCCACCACCTCCAGCATATGGGGCCAGTGCCCTACCCACTTTGAGTCACAGGCACACACCCCCACCATTTTATGCAATACAGCTCTTGAACTTGTTCTTCCTAACTGAAATTTTATATCCTTTAATCAGTATCTCCCAGTACCCTCTCTCCAACCACCTCCTCATGGTTTATGTTCTAATGAAATAAATAAAAGGAAATTAAGCTAAAATCTGTCACTCAAAATAGACTTGGATACCAATTAGCCTAATCATGACAATATAATTCAAAGATACATATTTTCAACTGGGCATGCATGGCTGTTCACTCCTATAATCTCACCACTTTGGGAGGCCAAGGCAGGAGGATCACTTGAGGCCAAGAGTTTGAGACTAGCTTGAGTAATACAGTGAGACCCTATCTCTATAAAAAAATTTTTAAAGAAAAAAGTTTAATGATATATTTTTAAAACCTTCCTTTTAGAAGTCCTTTCACCAAAGAAATCATTAAGTCACAAAAACACCAATCTTACTATTTAATCAAATTTCATTTTGAACAAAATTGATATGAAATCTTTTTTTTTTTTAAGAGACACAGTCTCACTTTATTGCCCTCGGTAGAGTGCTGTAACATCACAGCTCACAGCAACCTCTAGCTCTTGGGCTTACGCGATTGTCCTGCCTCAGTCTCCTGAGTAGCTGGGGCTATAGGCGTCTGCCACAACATCTAGATATTTTTTTGTTGCAGTTTGAACCCGCCACCCTTGGTATAGGGGGCCAGCGCCCCACCCACTGAACCACAGGTACCACCCTGATATGAAATATCTTAATCTACCTTTTAATCAATCATGGTTCTAAGTGACTTTTAGCTACACGTGAACATTCAATAGACAAAAGAGGCTAAAAATTTGATATCACTGAAGCTATTCAAAAAATTGTGTTACAGGCTCGGCGCCTATAGCTCAACCAGCTAAGGCGCCAGCCATGTGCACCTAAGGTGGCGGGTTCGAATCCCCAGCCCGGACCCACCAAACAACAATGATGGCTGCAACCAAAAAATAGCCAGGCGTTGTGGTGGGCGCCTGTGATCCCAGCTACTTGGGAGGCAGAGGCAAGAGACTCGCTTGAGCCCAGGAGTTGGAGGTTGCTGTGAGCTATAATGCCAGGCACTCTACCCAGGAGGACAGCTTGAGGCTCTGTCTCAAAAAAAAAAAAAAAAAAATTGTGTTACAGTTTAAAAGAATATCCCAAAACAAAAAGGTACAGAATTTTTTGTTGCTGTTCTTTTAAACAGCAGCAATGTTACAAAGAAAATAGAACTTCCAAAGGAAACTAAAGTCCAATCTACCCTTGGATATATGTAATTTATAGTATATATGTAAACTGCTATTTTACTACTTCAAATATAATCAAAATTCATCCTTTCAGTTGCTTTAAAGAAATAAAGAATAAAGATGTGCATATAACTTTCTACCCGTATTCAAATTTCTTATCTAACTGAACCAGAGATGTGTTACCTTTTTCTCTCTCTAGACAGAGAACAGGCAGCATCAATGTGAGGAATTACAAACACTAATCCAGAAAGTAATAAATCCCAGTTTGACTGGCTTGATAATAAAAAGAAACCTACATGTTTCAAAGCAAGAAAATTTTCCCTTTTTTCTGACTTACTCTAAACAGTTTCTAACAATTACCTTACAGAATGAGTCAAAGTTACTTCATATTCCTTAAGTATACATCAAGAAACCCGTATTAAGGTCATACAGTCTTACCCTTTTTGTTACTAAACACTGCAATGAACCCTCTGAAGCAGTTCAGAGATACCGAGAAGATAAAAATATGAACACTGGAAGCCATTTAAAGTTAAAAAGAAAAATATTAAATAAATTTCTACATGTAACAGGAAACATAACTTTAAATATCTGTTGAATTTAAATATGTATTGCCTACAGTTGTAAGATAAAATACTGTGGTAATATAATACCCCTACATGTGTACTTTTTGTTATATTAGGCAGGCATCTCAATTAACAAGAATAGAAGGGCTGGACATGGTAGCTCACACCTGTAATCTCAGTACTCTGGGCGGCCGTGGTGGGCTGCCTGAGCTCAGGTGTTCAAGACCAGACTGAGCAAGAGTGAGACCCCATCTCTCCTAAAAATAGAAAAATCAACCAGGCGTGTGGCAGGCACCTACAGACCCAACTACTCTGGAAGCTGAGGCAGGAGGATCACTTGAGCCAAGAGTTTGGGTGACATTGCTATGAGCTGGGACACCACGGCATTGTAGGCAGGGCGACACAGAGTAAGACTGTCTCAAAAAAACAAAAATAAAAATGGAAGGGTTCGTTTCAAAAACACTTTTAATATATAAAAGGCTCATTATTTAAAGCTTAAAAAAAGCTAAGCACAAAGCACCCAAAAAGACTAAAAGCAACAACTAAAAGTAGATTGAAAATGTGGTACTTCTCAAAAAAAAAAAAAAAAAAAAACCACACAGAAAATTAGACATAATACACAAACAAAAAAGTATGTTAAAAGAAAAGAAATAAAAAGGTATTTAGAATTCTGCTATACTTTGAGCAACTCGAACAAGTTTTCTTGGTGAGAGGTGGTGGTGGGCGGGCAGGTGGAACTGTATATCCAGTGAGGCACAGTGTAGAGCAGAACAGCTGAGTGGACCCTTTCCTTTGATAAGCAGTTTGTCCCTTCTGGAGGATTTTTTTACAACCAGAACAGGAAACTCGAACAGCAGTGGCTGGAACTGAAGGAAGCATTTTATTCATGCCAGATGATGCCAGTGAGGGCTGAAAGCCAGTAGTCAACTGTGGAGCTTAAAAAAAAAAAATTAAAAGAAAAGATATTTTACTTTTTGCCATGAGTTTTATGTATGCATTCTTTTTTTCACTTCTAGAGCTAGTCTTAAAACCCAACAGTAATTACACAGTATAAAATTTAAAGGCATTCCAAATGGGCAGAGTACTGCCTAGTTTATTAATACAAGTAGAACTTCCTCTCATTCATATTTGTCAGAATAAATACAATTCATTTATTCAGTTCTGTTTCTTACCAAGAGGGCTGCCACTGACTGAAAACACAGCGCTAATTTTCAGTTCCCCCTCTTGAGTTTTTTGTTGTTGGCCATGACTATATTCCTTTAAAAAGAAAAAAATAGATAAATACACAGAGAAAGGAATAAATACCTAAAGACATCCAGACATTCAGGACATTTTACTATTGCTATACAGAGGATAAAAATGTTTACATTAACATTAATTAAAAAAATAATACAATACAAACAACAAGCAAACTATAATTACAATATGGGGCTGGAAGACTAAGAGGAAAAATGAAAATAGCTATCTAATTAGCCTATGACACTATGGTACTACCAGATATTTATAAATTACTTTTGAAAATTTTCCAGTATAAGTTAATGTTTATTATAAAAGTAATACACAACCACTAAGAAAATTTAGATAAGTAGAAATAAGAAAAAATTCTACTCATATTTTTATCACCCCAAGACAACCACTGTTGTTGTTTGGGTATATTTCTTTCCAGTCTTTTCCCTACCTCTATTCAGAGGTTTGAATTCTTTACATAGTTGTAATTATATTAAATATACCATTCTTAAAAGCTGATGTTTTATTCACTTTAATCATTTGAATTTTTGCATATTCTTACCTATTACCCCGAAATAATTTCTAATGGCTTACTATACCAGTGGCTCAGTTCCAAAATTAGAGTCCAAGAATCCCTGAGGTCTAGGTAATCTCATAATTCTATAAAAGTACTTTTAAAATTATTATTTCTATGAATTTTAAGCGCATGTAAACATACTGTAAATCATGAATAACCATCATATAACTGAGTTCTACTGTAAATTTTCAGTGCTATTGTTTGGTTTTTACAATTATACCATAAAATTGTGAAATCATTAAGTAATAGATGTAACTCTTATTTTAATGTGTTGTTTATCACACTGAAACTTGCAAAGTCCCACAAAACTCCTTGAAAATCTGGGGCATCTGAGATGACCTCCTTTTTTGTTGTAGATGTCACCACGTTACTCAAGTTTGAGAAATACAAATATATATTACATAAGAGACATCAGATTACAGGGATATGACCTGGATTAGGTGAGAGAGGCATCTGCCTCAGGCACAAAATTAAGAGATTGCCAAAAACCTTAGTAATCAAGATAGCATTTTTATACAATCTTTTTAAAAATCAAAATTTAGTCAAAAATCTATGCTGAACAAAATATCAAAACTTTAAATAAAGATAGGATCAGTATTACTAATTTTTTCCCTTTTGCCTCAGGCTCCAGTGTTCCTGCATAGCAACTGAGATAATATAATCACAACTAAAGTTGATCCATTTAAAGTTTCCATACACTTTGTACAATCAGTAATACCTTGATGAATATCTTTGTGAATACTCTCATTTCCATATTCAGGAATATCTCCTAAGGTAAGGATTCTCAATTACTAGGTTAAAAGGGACATAATAAAGGTTCTCCATACATCCTAGCAAATTATTCCCTTCCCCCAAAAAACTGTCCGTAATTCTACTTACTCCAACAATTTTGGGAAAAGGCCATCTAAAAGGCTTTCCCCACTTTGTTTCAATTTTCAGTTCTTTTTTATGTTCATTTATAAAAGTACATTATAATGTAACAATATTAACCCTGAGTAGCATGTTATTAACATTTCCTCAGTATGTACTTTGAGTTAAAAATTTTATGTACTGAAATCTCCATTTTTATACCAAAAAAGAATCTGACAATGTTTACCTTTGTGATTTCTTCTATCTCTTACAAAGTTTTAGCTCCATAATAAAATAATAAGAAAGTGGTTTCACTGTTTATAATACAGTCCTTTAATCCAGGGGTCAGCAAACTTTATCTGCAAAGGGCCAGATAGTAAGTATTTTCGACTTTGCAGGCCATATGGTCTCTGTCCCAACTACTCAGTTCTGCCCTGGTAGAGCAAAAGCACCCACAAACAATATGTAAATGAATGAAATGTGGCAATGTTCAAATAAAATTTTATTTATAAAAGCAGTAGGTAGAGAAACAAAAACAAAACAAAAATGGGTGGGCTGGATTTAGTCTGCCACTGATAATTTGCCAACCCCTGCTGTAGTCCATTTAGAATTTATTCATTTTGACATATAATAAGCATTTTCCTTTTCTTTCTCTAAATAGCGAATTATCTTCATTAATCACTGTTAACATATCAAACTCTTAAAAATAATATCTATTTTCAGGCTATCTCATTGGTGTCATTATCAGCCTGACTGACCTTTATTATACCACACTATCCTAATAAAACTACTGTGGGGTTAGTCATTTAACAGGGTTTGTCACTATCAACCTCTCCAACTATTTTTTTTTAGAGTGTATGTGTAATAAATGTGTATGTGCATGTCTACTATTATTCTTCAAAACTTCAGAACCTGACCATTACTATTTTCATCAGAATGGTATGAAAACTATATCTTAATTTAAAAATAACTGACATTTTCCTAACATTTCTAACGTTTCAACAAAATGGCCTTTCCATTCATTCAAGGTGGCTTTTATCTGACATAGTACTGTTAGCTTACTACATGGGAACAGTGTATCTTTTTCATTATATCTAACAGAGAAACTGATTTCATTATATCTAACAGGGAAACTGATATTGCTATCTTTTACATAACCATAATTCAAATAGGTACTCCACTGAACTTCTATGACTTCTATTAATTCTTTAATAAAGATCCTCATCAGCAAATGATGATAATTTACCCTTTCCATTATTTTTTTTTATTATTTCTTTAACATGTATTGGATTACAAGTCCAAAGTTAAATAATAATGCTAACATCAGTAGCCTGTATTCTTTTAGCAATTATTAACAGAAGATTTCTTTCATTTTACTTTCAAATTCAATGACGGGGCTCAGCACCTGTGGCTCAAGTGGCTAAGGCACCAGCCACATACACCTAAGGTGTCGGGTTCGAATCCAACCCAGATCTGCCAAACAACAATGACGGCTGCAACCAAAAAATAGCCGGGTGTTGTGGCAGGCGCCTGTGGTCCCAGCTACTTGGGAGGCTGAGGCAGGAGACTCGCTTGAGCCCAGGAGTTGGAGGTTGCTGTGAGCTGTGAAGCCACAGCACTCTACCCAGGGGGATACCTTGAGGCTCTGTCTCAAAAAAAAAACAAAATTCAATGACTGTTACTGATTTGAAGTAGTATTTCCTTACCATGATCAAGAGAGATCTATTATAAGAAATGCATGATGAAATTGCATGAGATGTCTTTTGGCATCTAATAAAGTGGACAGATACTCTTACTGGATCTGCTGATGAAATTTATGTATTACAACATTTTCTAATTTTAAATAATCCTGACATTCCTTGGTTATTTAGTATATTAAAGCAAATTTCCAGAAAACAAAAAATTTATTTTAATCTCAAAAAACTCTACAAATAATCAATATTTATTTGCATACATTAATGGTCACTAGTCAGCTCTCTTATGTACTATGATAGCTATTCCAAACTCTGGTACATTCCTTAAGCCTCAAGTACATATCACTTATGTAATACAGTAAAATACATATATAATAAGTACTGTTTGTATCCACTGCAATGCCTTCAAGTTTAAGGCAGAATCATGCTTAGTTTATATTTGTATTCTCCCATGATAACTAATTTTACAAATATTTGATAAACAAACCAGTAAATAATTTTCTTAAAAATTGTTTCTGAAGAAATATCTGATTGACAACCCAAAAGCTTTCAGAAGCTGAAAAAAACGCAAGTGTCAAAAAAACAACAAAATCCTTTACCAACACCTTCATCTTCCCTTTGTTTACCACAATCAAAGATCCATATTAGTATCTCACGAAAATATTTTAGAAATGAAAAACACAATATCTTTTTTTTTTTTTTTTTTTGAGACAGAGCCTCAAGCTGTCCCCCTGGGTAGAGTGCCATGGCATCACGCTCACAGCAACCTCCAACTCCTGGGCTCAAGCGAGTCTCCGGCCTCAGCCTCCCAAGTAGCTGGGACCACAGGCGCCCGCCACAACGCCCAGCCATTTTTTGGTTGTAGCCGTCATTGTTGTTTGGCGGGCCCGGGCTGGGGATTCGAACCTGCCACCTTAGGTGTATGTGGCTGGTGCCTTAGCCGCTTGAGCCACAGGCACCGAGCCGAAAAACACAATTTCTATAGCTAAATTAACTTGACATAACAAGAGCCAAGACCCACCCAACATTTGAATTACTGCATTCTATAAATCACTGTTATGACAATTAGTTTATGTGCTTTCCCACTTTAATCTATTTCAATGAGAGATTACAGATTAACTCTCCATTATTATGAGCAAGAAAGGAAAAAAAGTCATGATTTTCATATTATATTTACTGCGTGTCTAGTTTTTAGAACCCACAGAAAAGGAGAAAAAGGAAAATGAGGCTTTTGGATTTCATTAAAGTTTCTATCTTAAAACCTCCACTAGTTTGTAAAAGTTGTAAATAAAACAACTTTTATTTATGGAAAGATTGGGAAATTAGTAAAAATAAGACCTTGATTTTCACCGTAGATAGCTCCTTTCTGACCTTGTGGTCATGAGGCCTTGAGTAACTAACTTCATCTCTGAATCTCAGTCCTTCATCTATAAATGTGGCTAAAATCCTCTACTCTGGCCATCTTATACAGGGTTAAGAGGATGAAGCAATGTAGTACATGTAAAAGTTATCTGTAACTATAAAAATACTACAGAAAATAATACTATAGTAACATGCAATGGAATTAGAATGAAGAAATGAAATTTGGAGGCCAAATGATGTTTATGCCAGTAACAGAGGCAGGAGAATGATGACTGACAAATCTAGAAAATCTGTACCTGAAGAAATAACCCAGAGCAAATGGGTACAAGAAGTTAAATACATGGACATACATTTAGCACCTTAGTGATTTATATAGGAAAGTAAAGAAATTAAAGCCAAAATTAATTGAGAAAAAAGGAGAATAAGTGAACTAAAAGCGAAACTACTAAGTTTGAATACCCAGAAAAGCCAACGGAGGTTTTGAAAAGGTGTCGTGAGCTAAAGCTATGATTTTATATTTTTGTATTTTCAACCCTGAGAAATGTTATTAATAACTGGTGGTCAAAAGTAAAGGCTGACCACAACTGTAAATCTATCAGTGTTTTGTGAGACATCAATAATACTGTATTAGAAACTGTAAGATAACACACTAGAATTCCCTTTTCCAATCCACGGGAAATGAAAAAGAGTAATAAAGCATCATGCAATATTGAAAAGCAAGGAATATAGACTTCCAATAGCCATAGGGAAGAAATGTCTAAAAGAACAAGACAATGAAGAGGGATAGAAAGAGGGAGCACGGAGGAGGAGGGAGAGCGGCAGAGGGAAGAGAAGGGGCAAAGACAAGAAAAAAGAAGAACCAGGAAATCTTTAATTTATAACATATACTCTAAGCATGGGGGGCAGAGGTAGTGGCATTTATAGAAGAATTATCAAATGTCTGATTGTATACCATTGGTATGGCTGACAATAGAGAGGAATGATCCAGGAAAACCTAGCTTTATCCATTCACAAGCTGGAACTACCTTATTGTGGGATCAGTATAAAGAACACTTTTGGATCTTATGCCCAGGACCTACTGACATTACTGCTTGGTTCTCAAACCTAATCAATCAGGTGGTGAGCATTTGGGGAAGACCCTCCCCATAGTCAGGATGAAATGTCATATTTAGCACTGTATAACACATTTTATAATTTTGAATAAAAATGTAGCTGTTTCTATCCATTCCATCCTACTTATATTCTCCAGTCACTGGTACCTCTGATTGTTTTGAAAAAAGCAATATTAATAACCTTCCCAACTCCCAAAGGCTATAACTGCCTTTTTATCCTAAGGGAAGTATCACCGGGTCATATATTAAAGAAAGAAATGCCTTTAGTACTCTGCCAACATTACAATTTTTTATGGACTTCCCATGTCCAGATTAGGGCAGGGAAAAAGACACAGATCTGTCCTGCATCAGACATAATTATAGTCTTCTGAGGCATATACTGCTGTATGAACTTTCCCTGGGTGTAAGGACATCTATTTATTCTTTTTTTTTGAGACAGAGTCTCACTTTATAACCTTGGGTAGAGTGCTATAATGTCATAGCTCCCAGGAACCTCAAACTCCTGGGCTCAAGTGATCCTCATGCCTCATTTTACCTGCTTCTATAAACATACCACTTTCAAATATTTTCATATTCCTTCTACTGTTATCTTTGTAGCAGCCACACTCATATCCATCCAACTCCTAAAGCTTTACCATCACTACTACCTTCCATTGGGTATCATCGAATTCTTCCTTAACTAAGCATTGCTTTGATTCATATTAATCATCTATCTCTCTAATCACCCATTCTTCCATCTCCTTACTCTAAAACAGTCATTTTCAATAGCAGATAATTCTTTTTGCATTTAGCAGGGGAGTGAGTTGTTACATCCTGCAATGCACAGGACAGCCCCTAACAACAAAGAACTATCTGGCACAAAATGTCAATGGTGTCAAGGTTGGGAAAATCTGTTCAAAGAAATGTGAATGAAAAATGCTCTTCCAAAAAAGTCTCACATTCTCCCTAATATGATAGAAAGAAAGGAAAATGTAAGCTTTTTCCAGATCAAATTCTTCTCAGTGAAACAGATAATTTATTCTATCTTTATTTCTCATCCTCTGAATTCATGCCATTTATACAAAATATAGACTACCCTCAAGTAATTGTTGCTTTTATATATTCTTAGACCTCTCTACATTTCAAAATGATTATAGCTTCTCATATAACTTTTTTCTTCTATTCTAACCACTGCAATGTCATTAACTGCATGGATAACTTATCTGATGTCAGAACTTTACAGTTACAGGATCTCTATGACTTTTTCCTCCAGTGCAACCTTTAAGTAGCAGAGCACTACCCTTACCTTTATTACTCACAGATCTCAAACTTGGAATCATGTATCACTCATCAAAGCCTCCTTTACCTTCTACCCACTAATCCAATGAATTGGTTCTTCAATCAGTTAACCCTTCCAAAGATAATATGTCCATTATCACCTTCTGAAAAATATTCAAATCCATACATACTCTGTATTTCATCAGCAGTAACTGCAAAAGGTTTGTTACCATGTATGAACTCAATCACACCAGACTCAAAAGCTACCATAAACCTTCAACCAGATTCATTACATGGATCTAAAATCCTTGAAGACTCACCCTCTTTTCCTAGTCCTGCACTGAAATGCATTGCAAAAATCACAGTGGTATTAAGAAACAAAGATTATTAAAAGCCTTTATTACTACTTAGGAAAAGTTTCCCATAACTCTTGTCGAGGCCTTATGAGGTAATTCAAATCACCTCAACTTTCTTCAACAGTGTCCTTTCACCCTTTCAACAAACAACTTCACTTCTTAAGCACTTCCTCTCCCAAATGAATTATGTGTGGAACAAAAAGAAAGAGGGGGGAAAAAAGGTGAAATGTTTACTTGAGCATTGTCAGGTTCATCTTTAATTTTGTCTAGTAGTCCCTGCCGTGGTGCCACTGCTTTGTCATACTCATCATCCAAAGGTTCTTCTTTAATTCTAATATTTGATGCAAAGGAATTCCCCAGTTCCGAACCAATGGAATCTTTATTGGCAAATGGGTAGCTGGAATCCTAAAACACAATATAAAGGATTAATAAATATTCAGATTTTAAAATTATTCCTCTTCAGGTTTAACACCCAAAGAAAGCTCTTTGGAAATGAAGAACTCTATGGACATTTATTAGAGTCCCTATGCTAAAAGTAAATGTGCTATAGGTCTAAATACGAAAAGCAAAATAAAGAACCTAAGATCTGAGGCTCTTTAGAATGTCTCCAAAGATGTCCTTACCCAAATAATATAGCAAATTAAAAAAGGAAAATCAGTGCTCTACCTAACACATATAGTTACAGTTTAGAAAGTGACATAAAGAAAACTTTGACACTTGCCACAGATACAGCAATCTACATACACACTGAAAACTTACCCTAAAGTTTGTTTCTGGGGTTTGTGGTAAATGGGTATGTAATGTTTCTTCAACTTGATTAGCTATTGAAAGGAAAAAAAAAACAAACAAACACATGTATATGAATAACAAATCTCAGAAAGAGTGACCTCAAAAGCTATCATTTGATAACCACCTTGCTTTTCCAACACAGATGCTCAATAGAGTGAACTGGGTCCCAAAAAAACCCAGAAAGTATTTTCACTCAATGTTTTGCACATCTGGCCCCACCAAACTTTTAGCCTTACCCCACATTTTTTCCTTGCTCAAACCTAAATAAAAGTGGTTACTTTATTCACTATGTTCTGAAAATTAGTTATTCCATCCCAAGTCTCCTCTGTCTATCCTAATCTTTGTATAGTTTTCCAGACTTAGGTCAATTCAAAATACCTCGCCTCTATAAAACCTTCCTGTTCACTAAGTTAAAAATCATCTCTCTTCTAAAAATCCCTAAACCACACTGTTTGAATTATTTGAAAGAAGTCTTCTTGTACTACCTTAGGACAAACTCTTCTACTGTTGTCTTTAATTATATCTTATGCTATTCACCTGGTCAGTGACAACGTCTACTATCTGACTTGTCACGTCCTTTCTCTAGATATCGTATTTCTTGAGAAAAACAATTCTCTTAATTTTCAATATCCCTTATAGGGAATGCTGAAAATACAGTACATTAAATTCTATGTATTGAAAAATTTAGTATGCCCTTGCCCAACTTGCACGTAATGAATACTCAAAATAGTTGTTCTTTTTAAGCAATACTGGTTTATTCTTTCCATTGTATGTTTCCTAACACTGACAGAAGAAATGTAAAGATTTGTATAGTATACTTGCTTTCCTTCATATCTATTAAAGATTATTTTCACTTCATCAGGTTAGACCCCAAGAATACAAAGATGAGTAAGATACAACCTGGTCCTCAAGAAACTCCTACACTAGTAGGTAAGGTAAAACAGAGAACTATAATAGTGTGTGATTAAGTACTATAAATAATAAGGCATGAATAAAATATTGTAGAATATAGATAAGGAAACAATTCATTCTTGATGTAGAGCGTTAGGAATGATGATACAGAGTAGAAGAGGCTTATGAGTTAGGCATTATCGAATAGGATTTTTACAGGCATACATACAAGGAGAGAAAATGATATTCAGACAAATGGAACAGCAAGAGGAAAGGAAGGCATAGGAGACAATATATGATATACTCAAGAATGTAACAGGAACTCAAGTATAGGGTACACTGGGCAAAGAGGCTCAAGAGGTACCTCAAGAAACTACCAAAACGTAAATTAGAAATTTTTATTTAAAGGAAAAAAAAACCTTCCTAATTTGGACTAATTGGTGGGACAGCAGTTTGAATTAGTGCTTACAGCACAAAGAAGTTAAATCCAACTTCAGGTTCCAATGTTCAACCCAAGAAAATGAACAGGTGATTCAAGTATCTTGCCTTCTCATCAAAATATTGCAATCAGGGGAGGGAGAAATGAGGTTTAGAGCTATTTTCAACCATTTATACCATTATCAAAAGTTACTGGGAGAAATTCAGTCATTCTGCAAAGAACAAGGATAAAAGAAAAATGACAAGATTACAATGAATTTAACTGTTCAAACTTAACATCAGAAGTAGTAAAAGCTATATTATTATCAGCACTTTGTTATTGTGTTTTATGATTCTATTCCAGTAATTATTACCTGCTTTATCAAAAAAACTGCTTTTCAACCTTGAATCCAACTCTTTATGGGGTTTATCCAACCGTTTTTCACGTTCATGATAAGTTAGGTCTCTATTTTTCTCCTTTCCAGAAAATGTCTCTTTGCTGTTTTCTCTCACTAGACTAAAATCTTTCCGTATCGATTTAAAGACAGAAACCTGATCAAATTGTTTAGGAAAGTCTTTTTTTAATTTATTTTGAATTTGTACTTCATGTTCATTGTCTGATTCATGCTGTGTGACATTTCTCTCTACTTCCAAGCTATCATCAGTATGAACTGAAGAAGCAAGATTGTCCTTTGAACTAAAATCCTGTTCATCCTCATTGTCACTACCAACGACTGGAATTCCTGCAAGATCCCCAGAGTTCAAAAAATAATCATCTTCATCCAGCAATGAATTTTCAGATCCTGTTTGATTCGGCATTCCATAAGACATGCTGTCAAGGGTAGGAGTTAAGTTGTGGTCTATATCTTCAGACATTTCTGTATCCATGATACCACCACCTTAAAAAGTAAAATACCGTTTAGACAAATGATATTGCTAAAGATGACCGCAATTATAAGGTCTGGTATTTAACCAAATATATATTTCTTCAAACAAAATATAGATAATATTACCACAGTATTCATTTAACACTTTGATGGTATGACAGATAGGACTATTCCTGTCTAACAGTTAAGGAAATGGGGATCCAAAACTTGAGAAACTACTTCAGGTTAGGAAGGAAGGAAATATGATACAGAAAAAAAGAGCACCAACTTCAGATCATACATATCTGTGTTGAAATCAAAGTATGATCCTGAAAAATCTATGGGACGCTGAGCAGTAAACTCTGAAATCTCTTTATCTATATAACATAGAAAATACTCACCTTGGAAATTAATTTGTGGTGAGGATTACTGATAGTATATATAAAAGGCCTACCAACACAATGACTAACACATAAAAGGGAATATAAAAGTGGCAATGATAATTATGGTGAACTGAGATCAGAACCCAGCTCTCTGATCTCAGTGTCCCATTTTCTCTGCACTAATACTAATAAATAGCAGTTAAATATTTAAACAAGAATAAATTTTATCCAACCTAGAACAAATAAAAAACTGTTTACTGTTCAAAACTATATGCTAAAAGTCTCTCCCATTCCACATAAATCAAAGAAACCTCAATAATCTCCTAATCAAATCCTACTGACGTCTGTTAATCTTATATAACACATCCCTCCTAGATAAAATTCCTTTGGTTCCTCTGATACTCTATTTCTTCTTACATTTCTAATTGGCCTATTAATTTGCTATATAGGCTTCATCTTCCTCAGTTCACATGACTTCAATATTAACTCTTCTCCAGGATTCTAGTTCTCTTATTTTATACATTCAGATTGAACTATTTTGTTTACCTCTATAGTCTTTCCTTTTGCTACTAACTTTTTTAAAGTACTTTAGATCTTTCTTCCAAGATTTCAGATGTCTACACTCAACTAGCTCCAGTGTCCCCTAGAGAATTCCAGCTTAGCATCTCTAAAATCAAACTTTATATATATATATATATACACACACACATATATATATACAGACACACACACACACACACACACACACATATATATATATATATATATATATATTTTTTTTTTTTTTTAAAGAGACAGAGTCTCACTTTGTCTCCCTTGGTAGAGTGCTGTAATGTTACAGCTCACAGCAACCTCCAGCTCTTGGGTTTAGGCTATTCTCTTGCCTCAGCCTCCCAAGTAGCTGGGACTATAGGCACCTGCCACAACGCCTGACTATTTTTTTGTTGCAGTTTGGCTGGGGCCAGGTTCAAACCCACCACCTCGGTATATGGGGCTGGCAGCCTACTCACTGAGCCACAGGCACCGCCCACTCCCCCCCCCCAAGCATATTCTTCTGACATCTACCTCACTTAAGTAACATTCACTAAACTAGCAGTTGCTCATGTTAGAATTACTCCAATTCTCCTTCCCTTTGGATACATCTTTTCAAATCCTTTCAACTGTACCACTTAATCTCTCTAAAATCTATCTCTTCCACTTAGCACCTAAGTCTAATGCTCCACATCTCTCCTTGGCCTAATACAATCCCTTCTACTGACTCAATTCACATGGATATCCAGGAAGCAACCATATTCTTACAAACCCTATGCCCAAACCACATTTAATTGGTCCATGAATAGGCAAACTGGAAATGATAAAAACAGAATGAAACAAAGATTGAAAATATTAGTTGCACTGACATCATAGCTTTCATTTGTTCCTGAAGCCCAGATGTACCCTTCATGTAGATGGTTCTTCAAACCATCCCTGGATCCTTTGATCCAATTTTGTTCAGGATGATTTTAGTTGAATTATATGTAATCCAAGTCCTAACTGACAGAGTTCAACGAAAGTTTCCTCGAGTTCCCCTCCTCCCTAAAGACACCAGAATTATCTTTGTAAAACAAAAAGCATACCATACCCTCCTTTGAGATCTTTTAATAGTTCTCCACTGCTTAAAAGTATTTATTAATTCAGTCATTCAGCACATAATTACTAGGAAGCCTATGGTAGGTACCGTGATAAATTCAAGGGATAAAATGATGAAAAAAGACAGTTATTATTCTCCCTCCTCACAGAGTTAGAAAAACAAAGTTAGAAACAATGTGATGGTAAGAAAAAACAGTTAAGAGTCCATTATGATATTAAAGGGTAAAAAGAAAAGACTTTTTATCAGAAGAATAGTTGCTAATAAATGTAGAGAAAAAAGCAGATATGGAAAATCACTCTTTTGTATTTTCTAACATAATATTCAATTTAGGCAACAGAAGCATGCTGAAGAACTGACACGTGAGGCATCATGACACCTGTGACTTACTTTCACGTACTACACTACACAGAGAGAGATAAGCAAGGAGGGAATACGGGGAAAGAGTAAGTGATATTACAGATGTTCACTGCACTGTTCTTTCAGGTTTTCCATTTATTTGAAAATTCTCATAATAATAGAAGACTGAGAAGGAAACAAAGAAGCAAGGTGCTTACACACACACATCTACTAGACTGTAAGCAACTAAAAGTCAGGATTACAGTAGCTAACCATATAGCATGTGCTCTGTTAACTTTTCATGACCGAAAATCTATGTATGTTATGTGATCAATAGTCTATGTTCTATAGTATATTAAGAAATCAATACCAAGAAGTAACATAGCAAGCAATTTTCAATATCTGTATAGTAAATTCAGGATATAGAACTGGAAGAGAAGAACAAGAAAAACTGGATCCCTAAATCACACCAAAACAATTTACAGATATATCTAAGTTTATACATAAAAAATAAAATATTTTAATTAATTAATTAATTAGAGACAGAGTCCTACTTTGTTGCCCTTGGTAGAGTACCCATGGTGTCACAGTTCACAGCAACCTCAGATTCTTGGGCTTAAGTGATTCTCTTGCCTCAGCCTCCCAAGTAGCTGGGACTACGGGCACCCACCACAACACCCAGCTATTTTGTTGTTGTTGCCATTGCTGTTTGGCTGGCCCAGGCTGGATTGAACCCTCCAGCCTCGATGTTATGTGCCTAGCACCATAACCACTGTGCTATGGGCACCGAGCCAATAATTTAAAAAATATTAAGGAAAGCAAGGAGGACTTATTTTTAAATCATAAAGTAGGGACAATTCTTTCTACTTAATGACAAAATCCAGAATAAAACACCAATTTATAAATAAAAATATAAAAAATAAAATAAGGCTCGGCGCCTACAGCTCAACCGGCTAAGGTGCCAGCCACGTACACCTAAGGTGGCGGGCCAGCCCGGACCCGCCAAACAACAATCACAGCTGCAACCAAAAAGAAATGGCCGGGCATTGTGGCGGGCGCCTGTGGTCCCAGCTACTTGGGACGCAGAGGCAAGAGACTCGCTTGAGCCCAAGAGTTGGAGGTTGCTGTGAGCTGTAATGCCACGGCACTATACCCAGGGTGACTGCTTGTGGCTCTGTCAAAAAAAAAAAAAAAAAAAAAAAAATATATATATATATATATAAAATAAAATAAGGCTCAACCGGCTAAGGCGCCAGCTACATATACCTACGGTGGCGGGTTTGACTCCAGTCCGGCCCGCCAAACAATAATGATGGCTGCAACCAAAAAATAGCTGGGCGTTGTGGTGGGCGCCTGTGGTCCC
>CAUYTI010119611.1:0-11413 GCA_963575145.1 Galago senegalensis
GAAAAATGGCCAGGCATTGTGGTGGGCGCCTATAGTCCCAGCTACTTGGGAGGCTGAGGCAGGAGACTCGCTTGAGCCCAGGAGTTGGAGGTTGCTGTGAGTGTGATGCCATGGCACTCTACCCAGGGGGATAGCTTGAGGATCTTTCTCAAAAAAAAAAAAAAAAAAGCCAGGCACATTTTGATGATTCAAACAGTGAGCAGCAAATAAATGTCTTAATAAAATTCAGTGACTTATATTCATTCTCTGGCACAATTGCTCTACTAAACCATGATGCCAGTCTAAGGTTAAAAGAAGCCCTTGTAGCAAGTTTAAATATGCCATTTTAAAAATAAAGATTTCATTTAAGTTTATTTAACTATCCTCAAAGTTATGTCCTTGAAATATTTATGAATGATTTTTTTTTTTTTGGTTAAATACAACCCACAGCAAGCCAGATTGGTTGTTACAAGTACATTAAAAATAATATCAGTAATAACCCATGTTATTTTCAAAAGAAATTTTTTTCTAATCATGAATAATGTTTGTCATATTCTATGGGTTACTATCTTCATTTATTAAATGGTCCCTAAGTTTAGCTTAAAGATATTTTCACTATAAGGTTTTAAATGAGTTAGTATCCTATTGTCAGAACCCTTGGAGACAGTATAAATTGAAGCCACCATTTCAGCTCTGGATTTTTGGTTTTTTCCCCATACTCTGAGCACCAGTTTTATGGAGAAAAAAATAAAATCCCAAACTAGGCTTAACTCTCTGTCAGATACACACACTGTATTTGTATACGCCAAAAGAGGAGCTCTGAATATTGCGATAAGCCTGGATCCATTGATTCCAGTGTTAAGGAAAAAAAAAGTGTAAAGGTACTTGCATTTTTATTGACTTCTACTTAATTTTTTTAAGAGTTGTACTGTACCCCAGAAGTGCATTAATGTACATAGTTACCATTCAATAAAAAAAAAAAAAGAGTTGTTAGTCCTGGGCCAGTTGTCCCTTAATTGTGCAGCAAGATCTTGCGTGGCTTTCTGCTCAACCCATGTGTTCCCACAGAACGTAATCTAATTGCAAATATTGGCTAATCATAGTCCTGTAAGGCTCATTCCATGGAGAGCCACATGTAAGCCTCCCTCACTGAGAATACAATCATTGCAATTATCAGATATTCTAGATTATTTGCCTCACTGTCTGGTTCAGTCATTCAGTGTATATATTTTACATGTCTTCTACACAACTGCTGTGCTTATCAGGGGGAAAAAATGAGAAGACACAATTTCTACCCTCAAAAAAAAAAAAAAAGCAGGACTACGAATAGTTGTTCAATGTGTCAGAAATTATGGTGTTTTAATCCTAACAACAGCTGCCTTTTAAAATGGATATCACCATTCCCATTTTATAGATAGGGACAATAGTAATAAGAAGCTTGAGTTGCGGAAAGTCAAAGTTCAAAGTCACAGACCTAATGTGTCATAGAACTCAGGTTCACATCAAAGGTAGTTCTATCTAGCTCCAAAATCTATGGTCCCTTTAATATTGACATCTGCATTCCTCTATCCATTAAATATACGAAAGCTTACTGAATTTATTTTGTTTGTAAATCTTCCCCAAATTATCATTTGTTATTCTTAAAAACTGACATTTTCCTATCTAGAATGCTCTATTTGATTTCTTTAACAAAAAAAATACTATTTTAAACTATTTTGTGCACTACGATACCATATAGAGGTTTGCGCTATATGTTTTTACTTCCCCATCTGCAGAGAAAAGAGGCCCACAGAGACCATCCTGGCAGGACCCCTATTCTCTGGGCTAGTCAAGTGAGTAAAGCAGCCTTTGATTACAAAGAGTGTGGTCATGAAGAAGCATGGCCTGAAGAAGAGCCAAAAAGGACTTTCAATCATTCTAAAATTTGAGGAGTGATTTTTAACACGCCAGGAAGAAGTGAGTCAATAAGGAAAAATGTAAATCAAAAGAGTACGTGTAAAAGGAAAAACACAGTCACTTTATGTAAATTGAAAGGTCTGCTTTTGCCAAAAGGAAATTCTGGGAAAGAGCTGTCCTGCACATCAGCAAATTGCAGCAAGTTCCCATTTGTTTTCATCCTTCTGTCAGGAACAATTTTCCTGGACCAGTGGGGCATGTAGGACTAGAATGAAAACGAGATGGATTGGAACTCATCTTTGCTATGAAATCACAAAAGGTGCAGAGAGGCAGAGGGTTTTTGTTGTCTGTTTTTTGTTCTTGGTTTTGTTTTTTTCTTTCTTTTGAGCAATTTTCAAGACTGCCATATGAGCTGGCCTCTCTCTGGGGCTAAGATTAAGTCATTTTTAGAATATTTTTAGATTTAAATAGTAGCCTAGAAGCCAAGAAATTAACGTATTTTTTTGGTCAATCTCCTATGACAATAGAAATGATTTCCATTATAGCATTAGTTTTTCTTATTTACAAAAACGATTGGCTTGTGGTGTTTTTAAATACAATAATACAGTTTTAATTTTAGTGTATAAAAACCTTTTAAGGACTGATTTTCTCACTGATGATTCACATTTTTCACATTACATGATTTCTATTTTAATACATATAATTTGGAGTCTTGTACCTTCATGTAATTTTATGTAAGTATGATACTTAAAAAATAAATTATCAATGCCTTTTCAGAAACTTGAGAAGCCTCTATCCCTTAATATACCTTAAATATTTTTAAAGTTTTCCCTAAAATTTTCATTCTTTTATCAGAAAATTAATGTTTCAATTTATTCCCACAATGGTCCCTGCAGGTGTTTTTTCTTGCTGCTATAAAGAAATACTACTAAGTAGCTTAAAAGTACATCAATTTGTTATCTTATATTTGTTTAATGGTCAAAAGTCTCATGTGGGTCTCATAAGGCTAAAACTGAGAGTGTCAGCAGACTGGAGGCTTTGGGGAGACTCTGTGTCCTCCCCATTCGGCTATGGGCAGAATTCAGTTTTATGCAGTTGAAGGACTAAGCTCTGTTTTCTTGCTACCTGTCAGCTGGGGTCCTTTAGCTTCTAGAAGCTTCTTTCTGGTCATTGCACATGTCCCAGAATTAGTAGTGAGGTAATAGATCTTTCTCACATTGCCATTACTCTGTGACCACAGCTAGAAAATGTTCTCAACTTAAGGTCTCAATCGAGTTCACCAAGATAATTCAGGATCATTTCCCTACCCTAAAATCCTTAAATGTAATCAAATATGTCTAGTGTCTCTTGCCTTGTAAAATAACATATTATACATTCTGGGGATTAGGACTCAACATACTTGGGGGGCCATTATTCTGCCTGCTCCTCCTCCACTTTAATGGGAATCTGGGTCCCTTCAGATGATCCAGCTTTCCCAGTAACTCTCAAATTGAGGTGGAACACTGCCCCACATTTAGATCTCAGAACCAGCAGGTACAATCTAGATCTACCTCCATGCCTTTCTCACTCCCGCCATCTTTACTCAAGTTTTTTTCTCTCCTTTTTATCTATAGACCCTGTTCCTACTGGCATCCCTATTGTTCTTAACTTCGGGATGTTCCTCTTCATGTCTGTGGGTCTTAAAACTCACAGCAGATTTTCTCTAGACCTGCCCTTCATCATTCCAGACCACTCACCCAGCACTCCCGTATTATGATTCTTAGACCCAATCCAACCAATTTTATCTTCATTCAATTTTAACTGAGCCACATCGTGGCACTTATATTTCCAGTCTTTGAATATGAAATTCTAAATTCTTCCTCTTTGACCCTGGCTGTTGAACTTTCCACTGTCAGTCCTTCAATACCATTAAATCTTCTTCTCTTTAATCCAACATCCAGTTCCAACTTCTATGTAGACTAATCATTCATTTATATCAGACCCATTCATTTATACCAGACAAACTTCATTCAATAATTCATTGATCAGGTATGTATTTAACACTTACCCCATGTGAGATAGAGTGTTAATCAATACAGAGTTTACAGAGAAACACTCTAGTTGTTCCTGATCTCCCTGAGTTTACTATCTGGCATTACTCTCCTTAGTATACAACCCTGATGTAAAGTACTCAAAGTTTTCTTGACTACTTGATTTTGTGTTGATTCTACTGTGAGTTTAAGTTCCTAAAACATAGGTTCTATACTTGTCTAAGTCTTTTAATTAGGTAAGACACTAAATATTAGATGATTAAATAAAGTTGGGCAAACCCTAAAATTTCCTTTCTCTTTTTGAATTCTTTGACTTTCTTTTCTTTTTTTTTTTTTTTTTTTGCAGTTTTTGGCCAGGGCTGGGTTTGAACATACCACCTCCAGCATATGGGGCTGGTGCCTTACTCCTTTGAGCCACAGGCACTGCCCCTGAATTCTTTGACTTTCTGAATGAGACTGTCAAGAAGGAGCAACGTGACCAAACGAAACCAAATATATCTGATGACTGACACATATATTAACCTATTCTTGCTCATTAAGTTTATTAGTTAACTTACTATGTTTTTTTTTCTTACAGGGATTATTTCAAAACTTTTCTTCTTTTCATAAACAATCCACATATCTTCACTAACTACCTATATATCACAGAAAAAAAATGAAGATCACCAGGTGCAAAGTCTCTCAATTTATCTATATATCACTTAATTGCATTCCAATTAACTTGTAATGGTAGCCTCTCCTTTCTAGGCTGACTCTGCCACCCATTTTAACTTGCTTTATAAACACTGCTGCTTCCCGTATTTTTGAAGGCGCCATCAATTAGACACTTTCACCTGAATCTTCCATGTTCTTTACACCATTGGCTACAAATCTGATTATTTCCTATCTACTAAAACTTTCCCTGTATTCCCAGCTACTCAAGAGGCTGAGGTGGGAGGATCTCTTGAGCCCAGGAGCTTAAGAGTTTGAGGTTATAGTGAGTTATGATGACACCATACTGCACTCTATGCCCCAGCAACACAGTGAGAGAGTAAACATATGCACACACTCAACAGAAGGAGAGAGCCATCCCTGGCTTATTCCCTCAACCTCTCTTTCTTCTCTTTTCTCTGTCCAATACCATGTGGAGGAGCCCATGTGGACATGTGTAGGCATGTGAATTCCTGTGCCTCGAGTGCAGGCTGCATCCATACCCATGCAAACAGCTGCTGTTTAAGGATCTCTCGGGCATAAAGGAAACAAATCAGAGGATGGCCCAGTGAAGAGGCCTGTCTCAGTCCTAGAAATTGACTCGATTCAATACATACAGTCTGGGTTGCAAGATCCCTGTAACCCAGAACTGATGTACCAGTGGGCATCAGACTCCAAGTCACCTCCCTTTTTGACTTATGGATTCTTCAATCCAGGAGAGAGCATATCCAGACAAGGGCTAGAGCAGAGCCCCCTAAATTGTAGGTCTTAGGTGAAAGGTTCCTTTGCCAGTGTCTAAGGGCAGGATTGTAAGTACTCCCTGCCAGTGATCCACACAATAATGTTATATTGGTTTATCTAATTTGCATTTTTTCCCTATCTCAATTTATTTCACCAGAATTATTCCTTTTGATCCTAGCCCTGGATACTAGCCCTTGGAGGATAGATACACACACATATATATCACATCTACTAGTCACAGAGGACATAGAAATCAGTCATCTTCAATCTCATCACTTTCCTCCTCTTCTTATTCAAATGGTCACCCAGGACTATTGCTTCATTCTTGGAAATATATTTACACAGTTTTCTCCTTTCCAATTCCACTTCCGCTGCTCTACCTAAGACATTCATTATCTTTCCTAGAGTAGCTTCTGACCTAGCCTTTCTTAATCCAATCTCTTTCCTCTCTAGTCCAACCTTTAAATTCAACTTAACTTTCAACAAGTCTGTTGATGACACATTTTTGGTTTCTTGATGCCCACCTTACAAAATTCTTAGTACATCATTTCATGCCATTCATATAATGGCCAATTTGTCATGTTGTCAATATCTAAAATCTTTTACATTTTCTTGCCTTTTAAAAACATTCTCCCATTACCCTAGAAAAGTTTCCCCATTTCTAAGTCTATTTATTAGATTCAGCTCAAAAAAAAAAAATCACAGAGCAGCACCTGTGACTCAAAGGAGTAGGGCACCAGCCCCATATGCCGGACTTGGTCACCTTCAAGAAACCCATCCCAATCCTACCTTTATAATTAAATCACTTGTCCCTCTACTTTTAATTTTTTTAAGCCCATCAAGTTTCACATTGATCTCTACTTTTAATTATTTTCCTTTCTCCTGTATTCATTCATTCATTTTCTCTCCATTCCTCTCCACTCACTCATTCAGCAAATGTTTATTGAAAACCTACTCTGAACCAAGCACGCTGCTATATCCTGTGAGTTTCTCTTCTGATGGGGTTTAGATTAGTGAGAAAGATGGGATATCCATCAAATAACGACCTTAAAATACAGGGATAATTTGCGATGAATGAAGAAAAGAGCTTTCTAAGAAAGGAACACTCTTTTGTGAGAACATATAACTCATTTGCTCTTGGTAGTAGGTAGTATGGATTTTTCTGAGGAACTAACAAGTAAACATATATATACAAAGCACCAGAAGAAATTAATTAAATGTAAAGGAGAAAAAGACCATTTTAGATAGACAGGGCTAAGAATGCAAAAGCCTTGTGATGAGAGGGACCTTGACATATTTAAAGAACTGAAAGTCAGCAAGAGCTGACTGATGTGAGAGGGAATGCCCTGGTTCTGTTCTTATTCTGAGAGAAATAGGAATAGGTTCTGTCCTTATTTCTGAGAGAAATTCTGAGGAAAAGCTCTGATGATTCTTAAGCAGGGAGGTGAAACTGTTTCAAAGAGATCTTTCAAATTGCAACACAGGAAATGATGTACAAATAGCATAAGTGAATGCTAGTCAGTCAGTTATGAGATTTCTGTAGTAGCTTAAGGGAGAATTGGTGGATTGAGTTATTGGCATTGTCAGTGGGATAAAGAGAAGTGGAAAATTTTGAGAAATACCTTATAAAATCAACTAGACTTAGGGATGGTTTGATATAGCTGGTGAGAGAGATGGATGTCAGTCTTTCAGCATTGTGCATAATGAGAGTGGTGCCATATGCAAGATGGAGAATACCAGAAGATCAGTTCTGGGAAAGAAGATCCTTTCAGATTTTGGCAAGTTCTGTTTATGGTACACTCATGATCAAAGAAGATGCCTGTCTTTGATGTAAATTTGAGATATTTTTTGCCCAAGAGATTACTTAGAAAATATATAGCATTCGAAGAGATGATAGCCAAGGATCCACCATTGAAAAATACTAATATTTAGTGTTTTTTTTTTTTTTTACTTAAGGTTATTGTGAGGGTACAAACAACCAGGTCACAATTGTTGAACTTTTAGGTAGAGTCCCTCTTGTAGTTGTGTTCCACACCTGAAAGATGTGCAATACATCCCTACCTTGTATCCTTTAAGTAGGAGCACACCACTTCTCTCTTCTCTCCCTCCTTCCTTGTTCTTTCAACCCCCAACTTGAATCAAATTAAGTGTTTCTCCTCTGAGGGCATGTGTTAGATCAACTACTGGCTACATAATAAATTTGAGTACATTGGATACTTGCTTTTCCATTCTTGTGATACTTTACTAAGAAGAATGTGTTTCAACTCCATCCAGGTTAATACGAAAGTTGTAAAGCCACCATCTTTTCTTACAACTGAATAGTACTCCGTGGTATACAAATACCACAGTTCATTAATCCATTCCTGGGTTGGTGGGCATTTAGGTTGTTTCCACAGCTTGGCAATTGTAAATGGAGCTGCAGTAAACATTCTAGTACAAATGTCTTTATTTATTTATTTATTTATTTTTATTGTTAGGGATTCATTGAGGGTACAAGAAACCAGATTACACTGATTGAATTTGTTAGGTAAAGTCCTTCTTACAATTGTGTCTTGCCACCAAAAGGTGTGTCACACACCAAGACCCCACCCCCTTCCCTCCTTCCCTCTCTGTTCTCCCACCCCTCCCTCCTTTTTTCTTTCTCTGCTCTCCCCTTCCCCCAAACTCATCATGTCATTATCATTAATTGTCCTCACATCAAAATTGAGTACATAGGATTCATGTTTCTCCATTCTTGTGATGCTTTACTAAGAATAATGTGTTCCACTTCCATCCATGTTAATACAAAGGCTATAAAGTTTCCATTTTTTTTAAAATGGCTGAATAGTAATCCATGGTGTATATATACCACAGCTTGTTAATTCATTCCAGGGTTGGAGGGCATCTAAGCTGTTTCCACATTTTAGTGATTGTAAATTAAGCTGCGATAAACAGTCTAGACTCTAGTGCAAGTGTCCTTATGATAAAAGGATTTTTTTTCCTTCTGGGTAGATCCCAGTCATGGGATTGCAGGATCAAATGGGAGGTCTAGCTTGAGTTCTTTGAGGGTTCTCCCTACTTCCTTCCAAAAAGGTTGTATTAGTTTGTAGTCCCACCAGCAGTGTAAAAGTGCTCCCTTCTCTCCATATCCATGTCAGAATTTGCAGTTTTGAAATTTTGTGATGTGGACCAATCTCACTGGGGTTAAATTGTAAGTATCTAAGGGTGGTTTTGATTTGTATTTCTCTAATAATTGGGGATGATGAGGATTTTTTTAGATATTTGTTAGCCATTCATCTCTCTTCTTTAGAGAAAGTTCTATTCATGGCTCTTGCCCACTTATATGGGATTGTTGGCTTTTTGTATGCAGATTAATTTGAGTTCTCTATAGATTAGGGTGACCAGATTTTAACATTTGTAAAGTGGGACAACATGGCCAGGGGGGTAGGGCAGGGGTGGGGCAAGGCAGGGGTGGGGCAGGGGCAGGGCCTGACAACAATGCAAACTTTGATAAGCAGTTCTTGATAATCACTCCTCAACAATTATTTTTTATTATTACAGTTTAACATTATAAAATTAACAAAAATAATATAAAACTCATATTCTGGCAAAATAGCCACATGGCAGCCGAAAACCATATATTCCCTTCCTGTTCTCCTGCCAGTTAATGCATTCTTTCCAAAAATCGGGACTTTTTTAAAACTCCGCAGAACATGGGACAAATTGTTAAAAAGCAGGACTGTCCTGCCAAAAGAGGGACATCATCTGGTCACCCTACTATAGACCCTAGTTACCAAGCTTTTGTCTGATTCAAAATATGCAAATATCCTTTTCCGTTATGTAGATTGTCTATTTGCTTTGGTTGTCTCCTTAGCTGCACAGAAGCTTTTCAGTTTAATTAAGTCTCATTTCTTTCTTTTCATTGTTGTTGCATTGCCACAGCAGTCATCTTTACGAAGTCTTTCCCCAGGCTGATATCTTCCAGTGTTTCTCCTATGCTTTCTTTGAGGATTTTTACTGATTCACGCCTTAAATTTACATCCTTTGTCCATCTTGAATAAATTTTTGTGAGTCAAGACAGGTATGGGTTCAGTTTCAGTATTTTACATGTGGATATCCAGTTCTCCCAGCACCATTTATTGAATAGGGAGTCTTTCCCCCAAGTGTATGTTCTTCTTTGGTTTATTGAAAATGAGGTGTTTATAAGATGTTTGTTTCATTTCCTGGTTTTCTATTTGATTTCAAATGTCTATTTCTCTATTTTCGTGCCAGTACCATGCTGTCTTGACCACTATGGCTTTGTAGTACAGCCTAAAATCTGGTATGCAGATGCCCCCAGCTTTGCTTTTATTGCTAAGAACTGCCTTAGCTATACAGGGTTTTTTCTGCTTCCATAAAAAATGCAGAATCATTTTTTCCAAGTCTTGAAAGTATGATGTTGGTATTTTAATAGGGATGGCATTGAATCGGTAGATTGCTTTGGGAAGTATAGACATTTTCACAATGTTGATTCTTCCCAGCCATGAGCATGGCATGTTCTTCCATTTGTTAATAACTTCTGCCATTTCCTTTCTTAGGATTTCATAATTTTCTTTATAGAGGTCCTTCACCTCTTTTGTTAGGTATATTCCTAGGTATTTCATTTTCTTTGAGGCTATGGTGAAGGGAGTTGTGTCCTTAATCAGCCTGTCATCTTGATTATTCTTGGCATATACAAAGATTACTGACTTGTGGACATTGATTTTATATCCTGAGACATTACTGTATTTTTTGATGATTTCCAGGAATCTTGTCATTGAGTCTTTGGAGTTCTTTAAGTATAAAATCATATCATCAGCAAAGAGGGAGGGTTTGACCTCCTCTGCTCCCATTTGGATGCACTTTATTTCCTTGTCTTGCCTAATTGTATTGGCTAGAACTTCCAGCACTATGTTGAATAGTAATGGTGACAGAGGAGAACCTCTGTCTAAGAGGAAAAGCTTTCAGTTTTATTCCCTTCAGTAAAATATTAGCTATGGGTTTGTCATCGATAGCTTCAATCAGTTTCAGAAATGTACCACATATGCCTATATTCTTCAATGTTCTAATTAGAAAAGGATGCTGGATTTTATTGAATGCTTTTTCTGCATCTATTGAGAGGATCATATGGTCCTCGTTTATGCTTCTGTTAATCAGGTGGATAACATTTATGGACTTGCATATGTTAAACCATCCTTGCATCCCTGGGATGAAACCTACTTGATAGTGATGTATGACTTTTCTAATGATAAGCTGTAATCTATTGGCAAGGATTTTGTTGAGAATTTTTGTGTCTATATTCATTAGTGAAATTGGTCTGAAATTCTCCTTTTTAGTTGGGTCTTTTTCTGGTTTTGCTATCAGGGTGATGTTTGCTTTGTAGAACGTGTTGGGGAAAATTCTTTCCTCCTCAATTTTTTGGAATAATTTCTGCAGTATGGGAATAAGCTTTTCTTTGAAGGTTTGATAGAATTCTGGTGTGAAGCCATCCAGACCAGGTCATTTTTTTTTTTTTTTGGAAGATTTTTTATTGTTTCTTTGAACTCAGTGCTTGAAGTTGGTCTATTCAGGAGCTCTATTTCTTTCTGGATAAGTTTAGGGAGAGTATGTGATTCCAAATATTGATCCATTTCTTTCACTTTGTCAAATTTCTGGGCATAGAGTTTCTGGTAGTAGTCAGAGATGATCTCCTGTATCTCTGCGGCATCAGTTGTTATTTCCCCTTTATCATTTCTGATTGAGGTTACTAGAGATTTTGCTTTTCTATTTCTAGTTAGTCTGGCCAAAGGTTTATCTGTTTATTTTTTCAAAAAACTAACTCTTTCTTGGCTCGGCGCCTGTGGCTCAAGCGGCTAAGGTGCCAGCCACATACACCTAAGGTGGCGGGTTCGAATCCCCAGCCCGGGCCCACCAAACAACAATGATGCCTGCAACCAAAAAAAAAATGGCCAGGCATTGTGGCGGGCGCCTGTAGTCCCAGCTACTTGGGAGGCTGAGGCAGGAGACTCACTTGAGCCCAGGAGTTGGAGGTTGCTGTGAGCGTGATGCCATGGCACTCTACCCAGGGGGATAGCTTGAGG
>CAUYTI010119612.1:0-13913 GCA_963575145.1 Galago senegalensis
TTTTTTTTTTTTTTGAGACAGAGCCTCAAGCTGTCCCCCTGGGTAGAGTGCTGTGGCATTACAGCTCACAGCAACCTCTAACTCCTGGGCTCAAGCGAGTCTCCTGCCTCCGCCTCCCAAGTAGCTGGGACCACAGGCGCCCGCCACAACGCCCGGCCATTTTTTGGTTGCAGCCATCATTGTTGTTTGGTAGGTCTGGGCTGGGGATTCGAACCCGCCACCTTAGGTGTATGTGGCTGGCGCCTTAGCTGGTTGAGCTATAGGCACCGAGCCCCCTTTGGTTTTTTCTTTGAAATATATATAACCTTGTTTTAATCCTCTGCAATAGCTCCCAGTCAAGAGACATTGACTCATGCCACCTACCAGATTCCTTTCCTCAAGCAGCCCTTCCATTAAGTCATTCCACTATTCAGAAAGCGTCAATGACTCCTTAGTTCTCACCTCATCATGGCCATACTCTCCTGCAAGGCTTTTCAGACCTAGTTAATAAGCTCCACCTGACCTTGCCAGATCTTTGTTTCCTCTCCATTCATGTTGATCTGCTCATCACACAAGAGAGTGTCTATTTTCCTCATATCTGATCAGTCCTGATCTGGAATATGCTACTACCTCCCTCTCCTGCTATCCTTCCCCAGGCATCCCCAGTGCATGAGTTAGTTACCGCTTAAGACCTTGCCTGATCATGTCAGCCTTTATTCATCCCCTCCTCCTCTGGATCTTACAGTTTAACAATTAATCACTGAGTTTTATTAGTTTACTCTTTTGTATGCATTAGTTGTTTCCCTGAGTTTCTGATACATCCCCTACAAGTTTAGTCCAGAAGTTCTCTTTTGGCATCTCCTACAGCCTCTGGCACATTGCTGAGCACCAAGTCAACTCAAAGCATAATTAATAATGGATGAAGTGTTTCCATACTGAGATTATGCACCTGCTACCTGTGTGCCCTGTAATTGGATCTTCTTGGAAGACTGATTTTATAGATCAGATGATATACAGAAGACCTGGTCTTCATTTGGGGGATGCTTATGGTCTAGTTGAGGGATCTTGTAGAGCCATTGTTGCAGGTGCAGAAAAATATGGCTAAAGAATGTGGTCTGAGGTCAAGCATGGTGGCTCATGCCTCTAATCCTAGCACTCTGAGAGGCCAAGGCAGGAGGATCCCTTGAGTTGAGGAGTTTGAGACCAGCCTGAGCAAAGTAAGACCCTATCTCTACCAAAAACAGAAAAATTAGCCAATTAGCTAGGTTGTGGTGGCGTGTGACTATAGTCCCAGCTACTTGGGAGGCTGAGTCAGGAGGATGGTTTAAACCCAGGAGTTTGAGGTTGCTGTGAGCATGGCTGAGGCCATGACACCGTAACCTGGTCAATAGAGCAAGATTCTGTCTGGAAAAAAAATAAAGTGGTCTGAGTCTGACAGGGTTATCCAAACATACTGTTGTAGAAGTTATACGCTTTGAGGAGTGGCACTTGAAGGAAATGAAGGGTAAAAGGAACACACAGAGGCAAGAGGGAGTACATGGCACAACCCAAGACTAGTATTCCAGGCCTTGAGGGTGGAAAGGCCCTCACCATCCTGGGAGTCCCTTTAAACTGGCTCCAGGATGAGAGAACTTGAGATTCTCTGGGAGGGACCTGGACTTGGTTTGAAGTCTCTGTGCCTTTCATCCAGGTAGAGAATGTCACCTTCCTCTATCACCCCTGTGCTCACCCCTGGCTGAAGCTCCAGCTTGCCCTCTTGGCCCACATTTGTGTGGCTAAGCCCTCACTCACCCCTGACTCCAGCCTCACTCAGGATCGGGTAAGTAGTTGATAAAAGGCAGTTGTCTGGCACTGGCAGAGGCCGTAGCCCTGTGTGCAGGGAAAGGAGAACCCTCAGGGGGTTCCTCTCGCTTGTTCCTCGCCTTCATCTTAGTTATAACAGTTAACCTTTTTTCATAGCCCTTGGTGCTGACAGCATGGGGAGTGGTGCTGGAGATGGCATGGGTAGAGCCAGCCTGGGCTTCCCACTGGCTAAAGAGGAGGAAGAGGCTGAAGCAGAGGGGGAAAAAAGCATGGTTACACTGTGACAGCCTTTCTGAGCTGTCTCTGGTGCCAAGCCCAGGCAGAGGGCCACTGTGCTTGAAAGGGTGTACACAGGTGAGAGGTGTGGGGCCCAGGCTTGGTTGGTGGAGGGGTCATTGGGCCATCCGAGAAGGGCAGCAGGGTGACCACCATCTTTTCTCCTTTTAGGCCCTGGCTTTGGCTTTTGCTCTGCGGAGCTGGAGGCCCCCTGGCACAGAGGTGTCATCTAGAAGGCTCAGGCAGCTCTTTTCCAGTGGTGCCAAGAGGCGGGGGCTGCGGGCGGCGGTTCATCTCCAGCCCACCCACGTAGGCTTGAGGGTCCCCTCTGCTTCCCCTTGGAGCTTGAAAGCCAGGCAGCCCATGTTGGGAGTCCTGCATAAGGAGGGTAATGCCCCATCTGTGCCCAGTATCCCCTTGCTACCTGTGGGTTCTGGAGGCAATACCAGCTCCAGGACAGAGGCTCAGGTGCCCAGCAGGCAAGGTAGCCCAGGAGGCTGTGCTTGTCCAAATGATGGTTCCCCAGCCCCTCGTGCAGTTGCACCTTCACAGCCAGCCCGAGGCCCCACCCCACGCACGGAGGAGGCTGCGTGGGCTGCCATGGCCCTGACTTTCCTGTTGGTGCTGCTCACCCTGGCCACGCTGTGCACACGGCTGCACAGGAACTTCCGACGGGGGGACAGCATCTACTGGGAGCCCACAGGGGACAGCCAGGACACAGTGGCTGGTAAGTTTCGGTCCCTCTGGCATCCCTGCCCACTCTCCCTGCCCTTGACTCTTCCTGCCCTGCCCACAGCTGTGCTGAAGCGGAGGCTGCTCATGCCAGCGCGTCGGGTCAAGCGCTCCCGCCGGAGACCCCTTCTCCCACCCACGCCAGACAGCGGCCCGGACGAGGATAGCTCCGAGTGACCGGCCCCAGCCCCGCCCCTGTGGCTGCTGGGCTCCTCCTCCGGTTGCTGGGCTGTGACCTCTGCCACGTGGCCCGCGCGCGCGGGCGCCCCCTCGCGGCGGACGGAGAACTCCTGCCCAAGCGTCCCGAAACGTCCTTCCCTTTCACCGGCCTGGAGCGGGTGGCAAAGGGGGAGAGAAAGCTGTTATGCCTCCCTCGCCAAAATGCCCTGTTATTTCTTATTAAATTATTTTAGTAGAGTCTGGAGTTGAGCTTGTGCATCTGCCGCACAGAGAAACTCCCACAGGACGTTGGTTGGTCCTAGTCCACCCAGGTGGGTGGTTTTATAATATACAATCAGCATGGGCATTGCCAGTCTGGCTCCTCTGGCCAACCAGGCCCCAGACTCGGGACTTTAGGAGTGTGTTAGCGGGATGGTGATGGTAGTTACATTAGTACTGTCATTCCTGAATTTGGACCAGACAGGGACTTACCAGGTGCCAGGATAGTGGTCGTCTCTCAGGGCACTTCTTTCATGTCTGCCACGCACCCCGCCCCCCTTCTCTTAAGCATCAGAAACAGCACATGGTCACTTCTTTATTTTTGATACAAATGTACATGACACATGTCTTGACAGCCCACCCACCAGCACACAGGTAGGGCCTGGCCCCTGGGAAGAGGCAGGACCGGAGAGAAGAGCTGGTAATGCCACCCCCTGCCACCTGGCCCGTCTTCCCAGGCTGTAGCCAGGTTCCCAGGCCTCCAGAGGGTGGGACCATAGCAGGTGCAGGTAGTGATGGTGGGTGCTGGCCTCGCAGAGGTTATGGGGAGGGGACTCTCAGCTCCACAGCCACCAGCTGAGTCAGGGATCCCAGGGAGCCAGCCCCGGGCTCAGGTGCTCAGTCCTCTGCCCTGGCCAGCATACAGTCCCCCTCCACAAGGGAATGGGAGGAGGCAGAGGGAAGTGGTTTCAGTTTTAAGTTCATAGAGAAGGGGCATGAATTGGGGGAGTGGTGAGGAGAGGCAGCGGGCAGGACCACAGCTGGTTACCCTGGTAGTCCCTAGCCCCAGGTGGGGGAGAGGGAGACTAACCCCCAATGCTTGTCCCACTGCTCTCATCTCCTCACCCCTTGAAACTCCAGATGGACCAGGCCTCCGGAACGGCACTGCCGCCCGCACACTCACACGCAGGCACGCAGGGACACTCAGTTACCACAAAGTTAAAATTAAGGGTGAGGAGAAGAGAGAAAAAAAAGATATTCCAGTGTCTGCTGCTGGGGACCCTGCCACATAGGTTAGGACCTATGTGTTAGGCGGGGGCCGTTTGGCATTAAAGGAGAGCAGCAAGGGGCTGGTGGCTACAGGGCAGGGACATCCACAGATTATGTACAAAGGAGAGGGATGCCCCTGCTCGGCCCCCAATAGGGCTGAACTGGCTCATGGGGGTGGGGTACAGGTAGGGGGAGCTGCCCCACTTGGAGTATCCCCACCTGATCTTTTGCTGAGGGTGCCCCAGAGAGCAAGGGGCTGGGAGTGATGTCTTGCAGGCCCCTGCACGCTAGGAGGGAGGGGATGCTATATACAGGGGGGAGGTGCATGGAATGTGGGGACAGAAGCTCCTGCCACCCCACCTCCCCATCCTTGGGGGTTCAAGGGGGTGGGCACCAGGGCGCCTGGCTACCAGGGGAGAGTGGCAGCACTAAGGGCACTTGTGCCAGTGGCTCTGTTGGGGTGGGGATTAGTGTCTGGAGTGGCCCAGTTCCTGTGGCCAATGAGGTCCCAGGGTGCAGGTGAGGGTATGGGGAGAGTGGTCACTGCTTCTTCTCTCGGGTGGTGATGGTGACCAGCTGCTTGGCAGCCTTGGCAATGTCATAGGCGCACTGGATCACCTGCTGAGTCAGCAGCTGGAAGTCCACAGGGGCGCCAGGCTCTGGGGGCACTGTCTTCCGGCACTCACTCTGCAGCCGGTATGCACTGGCATTGAGTAGCCGCAGTGAGCTCCGCACTGGCTCCAGGGCTGGCCTCTGGAGGGAAGGAGGGCTGGGCTTTAGTTTACGCCATGAGCCACATTAAGGCCCAGTGGTGTATCTGTCCATATCTCCACCCAGGTATCAATCAGTTCCCTACACCTGCTCTAGCCTGAGCTCTTCCTACCCCTGATCCTCTACGAGGCCTCTATACCTTTGGGAAGAGAGAGGCCATCTCAGTCACAGCCAAATGGATCTTTTCCGAGCAGGGCACAAAGCTGTAAGAGGAGGAGAGCATACAAATTAGGGAGACTCTTAAGGAAGGAGCCCAGAGACAGCAGCATATGGGCCTCTCTCCTGCCCCTGCAACAACACAGAAACAAACAGGAGGCTGTTCTCCACCCTGTACCTGTCATGCTTGAACTCCTGGGCTGCCCGCAACAATTCCTGAATGTTCTTGGTGACCTGCTCTGTCTTCAGGATGACATCCTCTGTGCTGGGAAGCCCAGGGTCTAGGTCTCCATCAAGGTTTTCCAACTCTGGATGGAAGTCGTCATCTTTGCCCAGGTCTAGAAATCTCTTTCCTTCCAGCCTGAGGCCCAGGTTTGAAAAAGAGACATTCCAGCTGTAGGGTCACTCACCTCCACAACCCCACACCCCGAGGACCTCTCTACTTCCCCTTCAGGGAAGGGGAGAACTGGGTTTAAGACCCAGTGGAGTCTCACCCAAGCAGCGGGTCCCCGCTTTGCGTGTTTTCATAGTCACTGTCAGCACCACTACCGTGGCGGGAAAGCTTACTCTGGAGGGTGAAAGAAGCGGGTATGTGTGAATACACAGCCCCCTAGTCCACACAGCTCCCAAGCCCATCCCTTGGGCACTGGGCATGGAAGCATTACCGTGTGGCGGCTTCCCTCCTGGGAGCACGACAGCAGTGGGGAGGAAGGAGTGAAGGGCACAGCTGAGGCAGACACTCCCTTCCGGATCTGAAACCCATGGCAGAGCTGGAGTCAGTATGTCTTCCCCACCTCCCAGTTGCCCTCGTGAGGGCAGGGACTGGTGTGTCTAGTCACCATTAGGCTCAGCATCCAGCATAGAGCCTGAAACCCCCTAAGACTTAGCACCTACTGGCTGGAATTTGGACCCACCTTCCCCAGGCCCTGCTTACCCGGTAAAGGCCAGCAGGGATGTGCACTGGATAGATGGCATCGTCCTCTAGCTCCTGAGAGTGTTAGCACAGTGAATGTCACAGTGGGCCCTGTGGCAGTCCTGGCCCTCTGTCTCTCCCCACACTTTGAGACCCAAAGGCAACTCACAGTGCCATGGAAAGGCTGTAGTCGCGTAGTGAGCTCATCCCCAGGAGGGCCCCCAAAGGGCTTCAGGGCAGAGCCTGGTTCATACATGGAGAAGGCCTGGCGGTCCCTGCGGTGGGTGCTCCCACCAGGCCCCATGGGTGTGTGTTCTGCCCGTTCACTGGGGAGTGGAGGTGTGGGCACTGGTCCTGGCGGCTGCCGGAGCTGCAGGTTCTCTGCCTGCAGCTTGTGGATCTGTGAGTGTAGGATGGTTTAAGACTCTGAGTCCAGCAGACCCCTGAACTTCTGGGTTGGGGCAAACATCCTTCCAGGAGTCCTGGGGCTCCCCACTCCCACCACGGCTGTAGCTCTCACCTCCCTCTGCAGCCTCCGTAGTTCATCACTCAAGCTACTGTTGACCTTCATGAGCTGCTGCACTTTGGCCTCAGAGGTAGCCAGGGCCTTCTTCAGCTCCAGGTACTCCTGCAGCGTCACAGCCCCATCGGACAGGTCTGAGGAGTCCATGCTCTACAGAGGGAGATGTAAGCCCATCAGCCATCAGGGGCTGTCCCAAAGGCCCCTGGGCTTCTATAAGATAGAGCTGGGCCTTGATAGAGGCTTGGGGTGAGGACAAGGGGAGAGAGCGGGAGGGGAGGGACAGTGCTCAACCCGGGCGCGGTTGTTCCGTGTGGCACCGGCACTGCGCAGAGGCTCCTGGTCAGTGTCCTCGTCAGAGGCCACACTGTCGTAGTCGTGCTGGTCGTCGAGGTCACTCTGGCTCCGCGCAGACAGCTCCAGGTTGTCTGAGGACACAAGGCCTGCCACTCAGGGCTCACTAAACCACACAACCCATCTATCCTACCACCCGTACACAAGGGGAGCACAGAGAACACCCTGCAACAGTGGCTGCCACCCGCACCCTGTCCATGCCCTCCCACCTGTGGGACTACTCAGGCTCTTGCCCTGCTGTCTCCGCTTGGCCTCGCTGAGAATGTCAATGATCAAGGTGGCAAACTCTCGGGCATTAAAGCGGGCCAACTTCTGTCGACCCTGCAAGGCAGAAAGGGCCAGGCTTGCATGAGGAGGCCCCTTATGGCTGATGCACAGGGTGAGGACAAAGTAGCAAGGTGACACCCTGTTATCTGACTTAACTACAGCTAAAGAATACCAATCCAACTTTACCTGGTCAGTCAGCAGCCAAGGCCACTCTACAGGCCAGGGTCAGGCATGGCAGCTCTTGGGAAGGGGCTGGAATACCCACCAGAGCTGCTAATCAAGTGTTCAAAAGAATGGCCTCTTCCCCCTCCCCAAATCCCAGTGCCAGCTGGGCCCTGAAGAAGGCCCTGGTGAGGGGTATAGAGCTGGCCCAGGGGCCTAGGGAAAGACCCAGGCAGAAGGGAGACCGCCCTAAGACCCCAACTCTGTCTTCTCACCTGATTCCTTGTGGCTGAGTATTCTGGGTTAACAGGCAGGAAGGGCACAGCACTGCGCTCTGTCACCAGGGTGCTGTGGTTCTGGGTAGCCAGCCACACTGTGGGGGAGGGACAGGAGCAGATCAGCCTTGGTGGCCAGGCCCCCACAGCGGAGCTGGGGAAGCGCTGAGCACAGCCTTCCTAGCTCCCCCCATGCCCATTAAGCACTTATGTTCAAAACAGGGTGGTCTTCAGATGTGCAGAGCTAGGATGGTTCAGGGCAAGGCTGGGTGAGGCCGGCCGGGGACTGACAAAGGAAACAAGGCCAGTCCTGCCAGTCCAGACCCAGAGCTAGGCTGGAATCTGGTTGTGGCCAGGAAGGAGTGATGCAGGGGGGCGGAGCGGGACTGGGGAGACAGCCAAAGTGGGAGGCTGCTGAGTGGTGATGAGCCCCAGTCTGGGGGATGCTGGGAGGAACAGGGTGGCTGCCTCCAGCACAGCACTCTGCCCAGCTGGGGAAGCTGCCAGGCAGGCTCACAGCCACAGGGCTCATCTGCAGGCCTCTGGCCCAACCCCAGGCACTCCTTCGTTCCACTCAAGGCCAGAGACCCTAGCCAGGCCCCAGCACTTCCCCTGCAGGGTTGGTACTCTTGTCCTAAGTGTGCAGGCCTCTGATGCTTGCCTGTCCCTGACTAACCTGCATCATTTTCTCTTCGATCCACCTCGTCATATACATCCATGGCAAGTTCCTCAAAAAGCCGGTTGCTGAGCTGGAGACAGAGAGAGGAACCCAGGTTTTGTCAAAGCAATCAGCCCCCAGGCCAATAAGGCCAGCTTGCCAGGATGTTGTGAGACTTGGAGAATGGCATGCGTCCCTGTGCCGTGCCCAGCCCCTAGTCTCAGAAATGGCTAGTAGTCCTTGTGCTAAGCTCCAAGTGGGAGAGGCTAGAAAGGGAGGCCAGACCAGTTCATTCCCTTGTGGGGATGCTAACAGGAGGGGCCTGGTAAGGCCAGCGAGGGGCAGGAGACTCACCGCCTGCAGTTTTTTCTTGGCAGCTTTGGCCAATTCAGATAGGTCCAAGCTGTGGATAGATGAGAGAGATAGGAAAGGGGAGGAAGGGAGAGATCAGACATGAGAGGTGGCCAAGCTCTTGCTGGTGACTGCCCAAACATGCAGGGACCCAAGGGAGACAAACACCCCAGGTGCCACACACCAAGTGCCTCCCTGCCCTACCCAACCTCCAAGGCCTGCTGCCCCAGCAGGCTCCGTATACCTCTGAGACATGCACTTTTGCCGAGATCTAAGTCCAGAGGAAGGCAGCAGAGGGAAGAACAGGACAGAGGCAGCAATTACGCAGGAGCAGGGCAGCACACGCCTTCTCACAGCAGGCCCAGACCCATCTCCACGCACACCCGACCCAGAGGGTACAAAGCTAAATTCCTCTCGCCCCCAACCCTGCTCCTCTGCTTTCTCTCTCATTGACTTGTCACTGTACCAATGTCAGCTACCTGGCAGTCAGGTAGCACCTCAGCACTTCACCTGAAGTCTCCTTCACCCACAAATCCTAGCCAAGCTTCCCAGTTTCTCCCATCATTTCCTCTTGCCTGGGCTTTGCAATAGTTTCTTTTCTTTTTTTTTTTTTTTTTTTTTAGACAAAGTCTCAAAGTTGGCTAGTGTGCTGTAGCATCCAGCTAACAGCAACCTCAAACTCTTGGACTCAAGCGATCCTCTTGCCTCATCCTCCCAAGTAGCTGGGACTACAGGCGCCTGTCACAATGCCCAGCTATTGCAATAGTTTCTTAATCTCCCTATTTCTAGTCTTGCCTCTATAATCCTTTCTCCATCCAGCAACCAGGGTGACTTTTTTTTGAGTCAGGGTCTCACTCTGTTGTCCAGGCTAGAGTGCAGTGGCATCATTATAGCTTACTACAACCTCAAACTCCTGGGCTCAAGTGTTCCTCCTGCCTTAGCCTCCTAAAGTGCTAGGATTCATAGGCATGAGCCAATGAACTCAGGATGATCTTTTTGAGACATGTGGCTGCACTACCCCTTGCCATAAACACTGAAATAACAACAGGTGTATATGGCATACTCATATTTAAACGAAAAGCTCACTTAAAAAATATGCTAAACACTTTGCATGCATCCTCTTACTTAATCCTCTCAACAGAAAATCAGGTACTATCATCCACATTGCCAGAAGTAACCAAGGTTCAGAGAGGGTAAATAGCCTGCCTCTCACACAGCCAGTGAGTGGCAAAGCTGACTCCACATACCTACGGTCAGCACATTCTGCTCTTGCTGAAGCTCACAGGGTGGCTCATTCTTTTGCCCATCTCCATTCCAGTCTTGCTCCTGGGATCCCCTGGCTCACATTATGCTCCAGCCACACTGAGCTGCCTGAGCTCCTGACCTGGCACTTCTAAGCTCTGCTCCTCTGCCCTGCTTCCTACATTCCCTATAAGGGACTGTAATCACCTGGCTAGGCTGCCTCCCCATCTAGACTGTGAGCTCCTCAAAGGCAGGGATTATATCTGAGTTACCTCTATGGCTCCGCTGCCAAGAGCAGCAGATGCTCTGGGAAAGTGTTCAGTTAACACATCATTGAATGTATGCCTCCATGCGGGTGTGTTCAGCACACACACATATACACACACACGCATGCACAAGTGCACACACACACACCATGCACAATCAGACCGGAGAAGGAGGAATCTTGGGTTCTAAAAACAGAGGAGGTCTGGGTGTAAGGATCTGCGTTCCCAAGGCCTGACTATGCCCATCTGTCAATACAGGCCTTGAGGAGGGAGAGAGGCTCCTCTCTCCAAATCCAGGCCAGCAGGCACAGCCTGGCAGGAAGCCGTGGCCATCACAGGCAGCCACCAGGTGGCACCAGCATCCATCTTGTGGGCAGGGTGAGTGACTAGGGGTGTCCAACACCACCAGGGCACTTGAGGCCTCTCAGATTAGAGGCAGAAATATCTCATTTGTTCCCTGCTCTAGAACCCCTGCCTAATTTCTAAACATACCATAAAGGTCTGGCCAGTAGTCTTGAAGTCACTCAGATTTCTAGAGCCCACCCATCTTTGCAATGAAGAGCAGAGGTTGTCTAAAGATTTTACAGTGGGGTCAGTGCCACTGGAATAGAACACAGTAGTCTACTCTCCCAACCTGGGAGTCATTTCTTGCACCTAAGCCCTCCATGTACTTGCTAGTCATGGGGCTCAGGCTGTGTTGGCCAAGTGCTAAGCTGAAATTTCTTACCTGCCTTGGTACCCTGCATTAGGGACTGAGGACTAGGCTGTGGGATGCCTGTGTCTCCATTCCCTGGGGGATGGGGAGTGTTAAGGGCTGGGAAACTAGGCATCTGCATGGCATGAAAAAACCTCTGGGAAGGGGCATCAGGTGGGCACTCACCTGTCAGCCATCTGTGGGATGATGTAATGCCCATTCTTGTGATCTGAACAAAAATAAAAATGCCAAGTCACTCTCTGGTGCTGTGTGGATTCAGCAGCTGGGAGCCCACCTCACTGCCATAAAGTGTTAGGGTTTTGGGAAAGAGGACAGACCACCCCCAAGAGCACTGGGAGCTGCCTGGAAGTATGCCCACCCCCACTCCCTAGCCACAAAGTGCTGCAGCCCAGAGCCAGCAGCAATTTCACAGGAGCCAGTTGCCTAGCAACACTGTTCCCCAGCCGCTTTGTCACTATGGCACCTGCTGCTGGGGTGTGTCCAGGTCCCACCTGCCTGGCCCAACCAGGCCCGCCCCATGCTCTGCTCACCCGGCTTACGTCCACAGAGGTAGAAGGCCAACCGGTCAGTGAGCTCATACTGGCACTCGACTAGCCTTTCTGCCAGTTCATGGTGCCCCGCCTGCCTGTGGGAAGGGGGTAGGGCTCAGCCCTGTAGCAACAGCCCACTCCCCCACCTACCCCATGCCTCACCCTTTAGCCAACCCTCACCTGGCATAATCAATGGGTGTGCGGCCATTAACGTCAGGGGAGCCAGGATCAGCCCCATAGACTACAAGCAGCTCAGCCTGCAGTGTCTGCCCTGCCTTGGCAGCCACATGCAGAGGTGTGGTGCCCTTCTCTGGGTGGAAGAAGTTGGCCTGGGCACCCAGGGACAGCAGGCGCAAACATGTCTCCAAGTTGCCCGTCCGCACACTTGAGTGCAGTTGCTGCAAGGAGCAGAGTATGCAATAAATATACGTGTGCACAAGGTGCACCAATCCGTCCCCAAGCTGTACCTAGCCCAGGCTGCCCTACAGAGTGTTACCAGTTCCAAAGGGCTCTGCCAAAGTCAGACTGTGTCAGGCAAGACAGAGGCGTCCCACTAGGGGTTAATCCCAATTAATAATAGCTGCCATCAACTGCCATCTACTATGTGTGCTGTGTGCTCTGCTTGATTTCTTTTCCATTTTACAGATGAGGAAATTGAGGCTCTAGAAGGCTAAGCAACTGCCCCAAGCATTCTCAGCTTTTAGGTGGTTGCCAGGAAACTCTAGCCTTGTGTGTTCAATTAGGAGCTGAGGGAGCCTTGGCCACAGGCAGCTGGACTGAGCAATCTTGTCCACCCAATCTCTGTTCTCCCATGACCTTACTGAACTTTGGGACGTAAGGCCCAGTGGTGACAAAGGAGAAGTCTTCAGGGTGTCAGGGGTGAGATGAGGAAGAAAGGCCCACCCATCTGTTTTAAGGCCCCTCAAACCTTGCTGAGGTCTTTGGCAGTGACCCCATCATCGTCCCGGCAGGGAAGCTTGTGCACAAATGCCAGCATCTGGTACTTGGCCCTGATGAACTCTGACTTGATGGGGCTGCACAGGGTACACAGGAAGAAATGAGGAACAGAGTAGTAGGGACTAGTCATCTTGCCACCTCTGGGCCCCTCCCTGCCCACCACCCCTCCAGCCCACTCACTGGACTTTGTCTTGGGGGTTGGCTTTGCGCCGCCCACTCTGCACTTGTGCAGGGTCCAGCAGGGAGTGCTCCCAGATGGAATTGGCCCCGTTGCTGGCGAGCGTGTGCACCATCTGTGGGGAAGAGATGCCAAGTGAGAGGGTGCCCATCATGTATGGGGCACTGGGAGAAACACCTCCTGTGTGCTGGCTGCAGCTGGCATACCTGAAAACAGTACCAAGGGGGCCTACTGGGTGCCTGGCACCATTACACTTCCATCTAGTCTGGCCACCCACAGATACGGATCTCATTTAGCATTTCAGGTTGCATGGTGAGTGTGCCAAGGCTCAGAGAAGTGACTTGCTCATGCCACATGGCCAAGCTAGTAAGTCTCAGGACTGGGGTGAGAGCTCCCTTTCTGCCTTAGGTGAGTGTATGGGTGGAAAGGGTTGAGGTTAGGCTCAGCCTTAGATGGGTGCTTCTCTTTGTAAACTGCAGATTCCAGATAGGAATCTGTGGGCATGGGGGAAATATGCTCATGCTCAGCACAGTCTGTGGGGAAGAACCACTCAGCCTAGCCCTGTACCTGTAGCAGCGTGGGAGGCCAAGCGCTGTGGCGAAGGTGCTTGACAATGGAGATGTGGCGTCCCAGGCTCCGGTGCACACTGCAGCACTCGTCACACACCAGCACACCCCTGCTGATGGATGCCCAACCAGGGTCTGCCAGAGTGAGGGCAAAGGTCAGCCAGAGCCAGACAACAGGTGAGACCTCCTCAGCACCTGCTCCGGGCCTGTACTGTGCATGCTTCAGTACTTCATACATGTTGACTCACTCAGTTCCCACAGCCTAGGAGCTGGGACCATCAGTACATCCAAGTTACCCAAGGGCTCACCGCTGGGGGCTGACAGAGCCATGACCTTTCTTATACCTCTTTGCTCCTCTGGGATGTGCATTCCCCAGGACCTATTCAGCAGGCACAGCTTCACAGTCATACCACCCGTTGCACAGCCTTTTCCCAGGAAACAAGGCTGCTGCCCCAGTCCCTCCCACAGAGAGGCAGGAATCCCCTAGGGTATGAAACCCTGATGCTATGTGCCAAACACCCCTGGGAACCCCTCCTACTCTGGGTCAGTCCCAACTCTCTTCTACATCCAGGCTTCTATTGAAACCTGCCTGAGGCTCGGCGCCTGTGGCTCAAGCGGCTAGGGCGCCAGCCATATACACCTAAGGTGGCGGGTTCGAATCCCCAGCCCAGGCCTGCCAAACAACAATGATGGCTGCAACCAAAAAATGGCCAGGCATTGTGGCGGGCGCCTGTAGTCCCAGCTACTTGGGAGGCTGAGGCAGGAGACTCACTTGAGCCCAGGAGTTGGAGGTTGCTGTGAGCTGTGATGCCAT
>CAUYTI010119613.1:0-14836 GCA_963575145.1 Galago senegalensis
GGCGCCCGCCACAACGCCTGGCTATTTTTTGGTTGCAGCCGTCATTGTTGTTTGGCGGGTCCGGGCTGGGGATTTGAACCCGCCACCTTAGGTGTACGTGGCTGGCGCCTTAGCCGGTTGAGCTATAGGCGCCGAGCCAGAAATATAGTTATGAGATGATCAGAGCCAGGTGTGGTGGCTCAAGCCCATAATCCTAGCACTCTGGAAGGCTGCAGCAGGTGGTTGCTTGAGCTCAGTAGTTCAAGAGCAGCCTGAGCAAGAGGTAGACCCCCGTCTCTACTAAAAATAGAAAAACTAGTCAGGCATGTTGGTGTGTAACTGCAGTCCTAGGTACTTGGGAGGCAGAGGCAAGAAGATATCTTGACCCCAAGAAATTGAGGTTGCTGTGAGCTATGACACCATATGGCACTCTACCCAGAGAGAGCGACTGAGTGAGACTCTGTCTCAAAAAAAAAAAAAAAAAGGCTCAGCGCCTGTGGCTCAAGTGGCTAAGGTGCCGGCCACATACACCTAAGGTGGGGGTTCACATCCAGCCCAGGCCCACCAAACAACAATGATGGCTGCAAAAAATAGCCGGGTGTTGTGGCATGCGCCTGTGGTCCCAGCTACTCAGGAGGCTGAGGCAGGAGACTTGCTTGAGCCCAGGAGTTGGAGGTTGCTATGAGCTGTGATGCCACAGCACTCTACCCAGGGGGACAGCTTGAGGCTCCTGTCTCAAAAAAAAAAAAGGCTTGGCACCTGTAGTACAATAGTTATGGCATCGGCCACATAACCAGGGTTGGCAGGTTCAAACCTGGCCTGGGCCAGCTCAACAACAACAACTGCAACAAAAAAACAGCTGGGTGTGGTGGCGGGTGCCTGTAGTCCCAGCTACTTGGGAGGCTGAGGCAAGAGAATTGCTTAAGCCCAAAAGTTTGAGGTTGCTGTAAGCTGTGATGCTATGGCACTCTACCAAGGGCAAAATAGTGAGAATATGTATCAAAAAAAAAAAAAAAAAAGCAAGGGTAGCACCTGTAGCTCAGTGGGTTGGGCACTGGCCACATACACCAAGGCTGGTGGGTTTGAACCAGCCTGGCCCAGCTAAAACAACAATGACAACTGCAACAACAACAAAATAGCCAGGCATTATGGTGGGCGCCTATAGTCCCAACTACTTGGGAGGCTGAAGCAAGACAATTGCTTAAGCCCAAGAGTTTGAGGTTGCTGTGAGCTGTGACACCACAGCATTCTACCCAGGGCAAAATAGCTTGAGATGCTGTCTCAAAAAAAAAAAAGAAAAGAAAAGAAAAAAAAATTAGCTGGATGTGGTAGTATATACCTGTAGTCCTAGCAGTACTCAGGAGGCTGAGGCAAGAGGATAAGTCGAGCCCACGAGTGTGAGATTGCTGTGAGCAATCATATGTCACAGCACTCTGCTCAGGATAACAGAGAGAGATTCTGTGTCGAAAAATAAAAAAAGAGATGATCACCAACTCAGTGAAAGTAGAAGATCCCATGGCCATAATTTAGGGTTTAGAACAGTGGTTCTCAACCTGTGGGTTGACCCATAGGAACTGTATTAAAGGGTCGTGGCATTAGGAAGGTTGAGAACCAGTGGTTTAAAAGAATCTGAGCAGGTGACCTGTGAACTTCCATAGAGAGGAGAGAAGAGAACTCCATACTTCTGTCTGGCTTGGCACACTGTTCCCTTTGCCTTGAATGCCCTTCCCCACATGCAATTCACCATTCAACTCAAGCCCTCTCAGATTCCTCTACAGACTGGTTTAGGGAACTTGACTCTGTGTCCTTGTCCATTTCCCATCATAGTACTTGTCATTTCTTTCTTTTTGAGACAGAGTCTCACTATGTCACAGCTCACAGCAACTTCAAACTTTTGGGCTTAAGCCATTCTCTTGCCTCAGCTTCCCAAGTAGCTGGGACAATAGTTGCCCGCCTGGCTATTTTGTTGTTGTTGTTGTTGTTGTTGTTGTTTGGCGGGCCCAGGCTGGGTTGGAACGTGCCAGCTCCGGTGTATGTGGCTGGCGCCCTAGCTGCTGAGCCACAGGCGCCGAGCCTGTCATTTCTTTGTCATTGACTGTTTCCTGGTTCCTTCCACAGTGAAAGCATGGCCCAACCTTAAACACATTTGCACTCATAAAACAAGTGAGATGTCAGAAACTGCCCAGTGGGCTCAGCGCCTGTGGCTCAAGTGGCTAAGGCGCCAGCCACATACACCTAAGGTAGTAAGTTCGAATCCAGCCTGAGCCCACCAAACAACAATGATGGCTGCAATGGAAAAAAAATAGCCAGGCGTTCTGGCGCTTGCCTGTGGTCCCAGCAACTTGGGAGGCGGAGACAGGAGACTCGCTTGAGCCCAGGAGTTGGAGATTGCTGTGAGCTATGCCATGGCACTCTACCCAGGGGGACAGCTTGAGTCTCTGTCTCAAAAAAAAAAAAAAAAAGAAAAAGAAAAAGAAACTGCCCAGTGAATCAATGAAAACAAGACTGTTTAGCCCCCCCCCCCATGGAGAAGCGGGAGGAAGGAGGAGAAATACATTGACAGGGTGGTACCTGTGGCTCAAAAGGGTAGGGCACCGGTCCCATATGCCGGAGGTGACAGGTTCAACCCCAGCCCAAGCCAAAAAAAAAGAAATACATTGACACTCACGGAGACTTGCTGAGAACTCGGGTTCTGGGCCACATCTATCTTTTCTATTTCAATTCTGTCTAGGAGTCTGTTGCCTAGTTCTAGGCCTTCCATGAACTTGAAAGCCTGGTGGAGAAAAGTACCCCAAGGCCAGGAGGGCCAGCACAAATCTCTGGGGCCAAATCCCGCCCCTTGGCCCTAGACTCCGCCTCTGCATCCTCTGCAGTCCCAGTCAGGGCCAGGCGGCGACGCCCATGAGGCCACATGCGCAGTGCGCGCGCGCAGGCTCCTTTGCCCTTCTCCCAATGGCGGGCTGTGGTTCCCTTCCCGGCAGCCTCCTTCGGGCCGGGAGCGCGTCATTTCCGGTGGGGAAGGCCCGCGGCCTCGGCCGCCATTTCGGGCGCTGCTGTGAGGCTGAGACCGGAGCCGGTCCGCTGGGCGGCGGGCGCCGGGGCTGGAGGGTCGCGCGTGGCGGCTGCCCAGCGTGTAGGCGCAGAGGCGGCCATGGCAGGCAACTTCGATTCGGAGGAGCGGAGTAGCTGGTACTGGGGGCGGTTGAGTCGGCAGGAGGCTGTGGCGATGTTGCAGGGCCAGCGGCACGGGGTGTTCCTGGTGCGGGACTCGAGCACCAGCCCCGGGGACTATGTGCTCAGTGTCTCTGAGAACTCGCGCGTCTCCCACTACATCATCAACAGCAGCGGCCCGCGCCCGCCGGTGCCACCGTCGCCCGCCCAGCCTCCGCCCGGTGAGGATGGACGGGACGGGAGGCCCAGGGCGGGGGTGAGGGCCACGGAATTCCGAGCCTGGCCGGCTGCTCCTCGAGAGCTGACCACCACGAGGGACGTGAGCAGAGGGCTGGAGTTACCGTGGCCGGGGGAGCATGCTGCTGGAGCTTGTTCCCACCTATGAGTAGGAGTGTGTGGGGGAGGAGGAGCCGCTGTCCGAGGCCTCTGGGTGTGCCTTGGGAGGACAGCCCAGGGGAAGGGGAACTGCTTCGGCCCCAGGGTGGGGCTAGCGCCCGGGCCAAGCTCAAGGATAGGGCAGGGCAAGGCAACGTAGGACAAAGAACTGAGGGAGATGATGGCAGTGCGGGGGCATCACTTGGCAGCGGTACCCAGAATGAATCCGATAATCCTACAAGTGGCTTTTAGGCTTGAAATATTTCCTGCAGTTTTGGAGAGCCGGGTTTGGCCTTACTCCCCTGGTGGCCTTTGGTAGGAAGTCACCACACATTGGCCGGGAGGGATGGAGACACCCTCAGGAAACCGGTCAGCTTTTTCCTTTCTTGGGCATTTTTCCAAAATATTTTTACCGTCCTCTTCCCCTGTGGAGGACGAAGGTAGTGAACAAAGTGCCTTAGGGATAGAAGAAAGACTTCTAAGACTAGCCCAGAATAAGTTACCTGTCTGTGTCCATCAGATCTTCGTGTCCATTAAGCTGCCCTCCACAATAGGACGTCCTAATTTTCCAAGTGTTTAGTGGAGAAAAGATTTTTTTTTCCTGCAGAAATAAACTAATGGAAACAATCCTTTCTCTGAAAGTGGACAGAACTTTATTTTCCTTGGACTTAAATATTGTCAGTCCGTCCTTCAGTACCTCTCCCTGCTCTTTAAGTTTGAGGCTGTGGTCTGAATCTTCCTGGATATTGGGAACAGACCTGCTGGGCAGATCCTGTAAGGATGTAAATTATCTGCATAGGGTTTTCTTTGCCAAAGATCGATGAGATATTGCTGTCTCCTCAGTGCCACTGGAGTGGTTTTGGGACTATTAAGGAAATATATGCACTTAATACTTGAGATTTGTGAGCTTTGGGATAATTCTGAGGTTACCTGTATGTGTGTAAACAGTATCAAGAATTCAGGTGCCTTCTACCTGTTCCCAAATTGAAGCAATTTTCTCCTCACCAGCAGAGACTAGATCCAGGCCAATATAATGAATTGGAAGATTCTTGAGCCAGTTTTTGCAGCCTTGCCTTTTTAGAATAGCTCTAATTTAGATTTGATTTGCTCACTCTGGCCAGAAATGGAGAGATCATTGTTAATACATACCAATTTTATTTCATAGAAAGGAGTAGAGGGTCTTTTTTTTTTTTTTTTTTTTTTTTTGTGAAAATCTTAGGTTGTAACCCTGGTAGAGTACCCAGATCACAGCAACCTCAAGTGCTCCAGCTTAAGTGATTCTCTTGCCTCAGCCTCCTGAGTAGCTGGGACTACAGGCACCCACCACAATGCCCAGCCATTTTTTGTTGCATTTGTTGTTAAGCTGGCCCAGGCTGGGTTTGAACCCACCAACCTTGGTGTATGTGGCTGGCACTGTACCTCTGAGGAATGAGCGCCGAGCCTAGAGGATCTTTTGGTTCCCAAATTATCCTTGGTCTTTCTCAGTCTGGTCAGTTTAATAGTATTATATGAGATAGGCATACTGATGTACCTATATTTGCTCTAAACCAGATGTATCTTACTTTGCCACTGTATGGAATCTGTCGTTTTGCATTACACCCTGTAACACAATGGCAAACTCATATCATTTGTTGACTGGTTTATTCTATGCCAGATACTTTACTGAGTACTTTATGTGCCTTATCTCATTTATTGTTTAGTGAGGTACGATGATCTCCATTTATTCAAATATTTTCTTTGTTTTTTTTTTTTTGAGACAAAGCCTCAAGCTTTCCCCCTGGGTAGAGTGCTGTGGCATCACAGCTCACAGCAGCTTCCAACTATTGGAGCACAGCTCACAGCATCCTCCAACCTCCAAATATTCCTGGGCTCAAGTGAGTCTCCTGCCTCTGCCTCCCAAGTAGCTGGGACCACAGGCACCTGCCACAATGCCTGGCTTTTTTTTTTTTTTTAATTGCAGCCATCATTGTTTGGAGGGCCTGGCTGGATTCGAACCTGCCACCTTAGGGGTATGTGGCTGGCGCCTTAGCCACTTGAGCCACAGGTGCCGAGCCCAGAGTCTCACTTTGTTTCCCTCAGTAGAGTGCTGTGGTGTCACACAGCTCACAGCAACCTCCAACTCCCAGGCTTAGGCAATTCTCTTGTCTCAGCCACCTGAGTAGCTGGGACCACAGATGCCCGTCAGAACCCTAGCTAGTTTTCTGTTGCAGTTTGGCCAGAGCTGGGTTTGAACCTGCCACCCTCAGTATATGGGGCCGGCACCCTGCCCATTGAGCCACAGATGCCGCCCTATTAAAATATTTACATTTTATATAGGAGGAAACTGAAAGTCACAGATTCAGTAACTTGCCTAACGTCACACAGCTAGTAGATGACTAAGCCAGAATTTGAACCTATGTATTCTGACCTATGTATTCCTAAAGAGCAGTATTACTTTTGATAATACATATCTGCTATCTAAAGCTGTGATGAAGAGATTTTAAAAACCTTATTTGACACATTGGAAGATGAGCTTTTTTTTTTTTTTCTGAGACAGTCTTACTTTGTTGTCCTTGGTAGAGAGCGATGGCGTCATAGCTCACAGCAACCTCAAACTCCTAGGCTTAAGTGATTCTCTTGTCTCAGTCTCCCGAGTAGCGGAAGATGAGCTTCTTTCATAAGATTACATTGTGTGTTTTTTAAGTTTTTTTATTTGTAATTATAGTCACATAATAGTTGTATATATTTATAGGGGTACATATTTTGTGTACCCAATACATAGGTAAAATTTGTATAGAATGGCTTATGTAGTTTGTCTAAGAGGCATAGGGATAGAATGAGCCAGGGTTGTTTGTTTGTTTGGCCCTAGGCTAGAGTGAGATGACATCACCATAGTTCACTGTAACCTCCCTCAAACTCCTGGAGTCCAGCAGTCCTCAGCCTCCAAAGTAGTTGGGGCCACAGGCACATGCCACCAAACCCAACCAATTTTTCTCTTTTTTGTAGTGATGAGGTCTCACTTTTCCTCAGGCTGGTCTCAAATTCCTGACTTCATGTGATGCTCCCACCTCGACCACCCAGAGTGCTGGGGATTAACAGGTGTGAGCCACTAACCCATAAGCCAGAGATCAGCCTTTTCCAATGAAAAATTTTTAAATTTATTTCAGATCTTTTGCTCCCATAGGCTTCCTATGCTGCCATACCTTGGGAGTGCCTTGGTTGTACCTTCATAGGGAAGGGCTTGGTCAAGTTTACTGGTCAGATTCTGTCAGGTTGGGCTTCAAGATCAACCTCTTGGGAGGGCTTGCAATAATTGATCCGTTAGTTTTCCCTCTTTAAACAACGAGGGAGGGACTACTAGAACTTGACCAGTAGACAGTGGACAAAACTGAGTGTGTATTAGAAGAGTAGTTACAAGCTTAACTCTGGAGCCTGGCTTTGGATCTTATTTACTACTAGTGTAACTTTGTGTGATTATTTAACTCCTCTCTGCTTGAGTTTCCTTATCCATCAGTGAAAGAGGGAAAATAGTAATACTGACTTCACTGCCATTAAGGATTTGAATGAGTTTAAAAGTATCAAATAACTTAGAATGTGATTGGCATATTGAGTATGTTGCCCAGCTTGGATTAGAGCTACTGGGCTCAAGTGGTCCTCCCTCCTCAGCCTCCTAGGTAGGTGGGATTACAGGCAGCAGCTATCTGTATCCTAGAACATATTAAATATTCTATTAATCTGAAGAATTGAACTGTGGGCTCAGTGCCCATAGCTCAGTGGTTAGGTTACCAGCCACATACACTAGGGCTGGCGGGTTCAAACCTGGCCTGGTCCTGTTAAACAACAATGACAACTACAACAACAAAAACAAAAAATAGCTGGGCGTTGTGGCAGGTTCCTGTAGTCCCAGCTACTTGGGAGGCTGAGGTAACAGAATTGCTTAAACCCAAGAGTTTGAGGTTGCTGTGAGATGTGATGCCAGGGCACGCTACCAAGAGCGACATAGTGAGTAGTGAGACTGTCTCCAAAAAAAAAATAATAATAACTAAAAGGTGGAGTGGGGATAGGCAGGTAGTTGAAGCAAAATGGAAAACCAGTCTCAGCTTTGAGAGGCTCGCAGACATGTATAGTAGGGTTGGTGAGAACTGGTAAAACAACCTGTTTTAGGGAATAAGCACTGAAGTGGAGAGGGATGGGGCGTATCAGCAAGTGTGAAAGGACCTTGGGTCAGTACGTGGAAATAGGATGGTGCCTGCTGTTACTGGCTCAACCCAAAACCTTTGACTGCTGCCACATTTTGAGATGAGGGGTGGAAGGTAGCCTGGTTTTTGGGATGCCCCTTCAAGGTAGTGCCGGGTCAAGCCACTTCTCTGGAGATTGTGTGGGACTACTGATAACCAATTGCCACCTTTTTAATTTGTTTACCTCATCTTTTTTTTTTTTCTTCTCTTTTTTCTTTTTTTTTTGAGATAGAGTCTGACTGTGTTGCCCGGGCTAGAGTGCCAGAGTATCATGGCTTCAGCGTAGCTCACAGCAACCTCAAACCCCTAGGTTCAAGCAAACTCCTGTCTCAGGCTCCTGAGTAGCTGAGACTGCATGATGTACAGCTTATTTGTCTCTTTTTAGTAGAGACAGTGTCTTGCTCTTGCTCATGCTAGTCTTAAGCTTCTCATGTTTTACTCTTCATTGTCAGATTATCCCTCCATTTAGTGGTTCTAGAGAATTTCTTCAGTGAGTTACTTACAAGTTTAATACAAAAAGAAACTTCTACCATAAGGGGAAGTAGGATTATTTATTGCAGGAATTCTCTAAGTCTTTACTGTGCCCATGTAAATTCTGACTTTCCAAGAGAGGGTACTGAGTTTTTCAAACCTATTTGACTGCAGTACTTTTGAGAAGCATCTATCTTAAGATTCTGTGGAATCTTCTCAGGGAGATAGTGCAGTGGACTCTGGGTTTGGGGGTAAATTGAACATTTCTAAAGGAATTCAGAGGGTTGGGTGGATTAAGTTAAATTTACCTTTTTTTTTTTTTTTTAGAGACTGTGTCTTACTTTGTTGCCCTTGGTAGAGTTGCTGTGGCATCACAGCTCACAGCAACTTAAAGCTCTTGGGCTTAGGTGCTTCTCTTGCCTCAGCCTCCTGAGTAGCTGGGACTACAGGCATCGACCATGATGCTGGCTATTTTCTGTTGCAATTTGATTGGGGCCAGGTTTGAACCCGCCACTCTTGGTATATGGGGCCAGTGCCTACCCACTGAGCCACAGGCGCCGCCCAAGTGAGCTTCTTGTCTCAACCTCCCAAGTACCTGGGGCTACAGGCACATGTCACAATACCTGGCTATTTTTAGAAATGGGATCTCCTTCTGGGCAGGCAGGTCTCAAACCTGTGAGCTCAGGTAGTCCACCCGCGTTGGCCTCCCAAGTGCTGGGATTACAGGTGTGAGCCACCGTGCCCAGCTGTTTGTGTCCCCCCCCCCCCACAGATTTTGGCCGGGGCTGGCTTTGAACCCACCGCCTCTGGCATATGGGGCTGCCGCCCTACTCCTTTGAGTCACAGGTGCCGCCCATGTTTGTTTTTTTCTTTTTTAGAGACAAGAGTCTCACTTTATTGCCCTTGGTAGAGTGCCGTGGCGTCACATAGCTCACAGCAACCTCCAACTCCTAGGCTTAGGCAATTCTCTTGCCTCAGCCTCCCTAGTAGCTGGGACTATAGGCACCTGCCACAATGCCCAGCTATTTTTTTTTGTTGTAATTTGGCTAGGGCTGGGTTTGAACCTGCCACCCTCAATATATGGGGCCGGCACCCTACCCACTGACTGAGTCACAGGTACCGCCCTGTTTTGTTTTTGTTTTGTTTTTTTAAAGATTCCTGGCTCGGCGCCTATAGCTCAACCGGCTAAGGTGCCAGCCACGTACACCTAAGGTGGCGGGTTCTAATCCCCAGCCCGGACCTGCCAAACAACAATGACGGCTGCAACCAAAAAATAGCCGGGCGTTGTGGCAGGTGCCTGTGGTCCCAGCTACTTGGGAGGCAGAGGCAAGAGGCTCGCTTGAGCCCAGGAGTTGGAGGTTGCTGTGAGCTGTAATGCCACGGCACTCTACCCAGGGAGACAGCATGAGGCTGTGTCTCAAAAAAAAAAAAATTCCTATAAAAGGTAGACTGTTTTTGCTTTTTATGGAGTGTCTAATATGGCCACTTTTAGGAACTTTATTAGATAGATATTTGGCCCTATTTTACAGATTAAGGAGTTGAGGCACAGACTAGTTAGGTAATACCTCATATAACTAGTGAATGACAGCCAGACTCATCTAGTCCTGTCAGTCTAAATTTGGATGCTGACAGTATCTTTTATTTTTAGAAAACTCTATTTGCGGGTGACACCTGTGGCTCAGAGGAGTGGGCACTGGCCCCATATGCCGGAGGTGGTAGGTTCAAAACCAGCCCTGGCCAAAAACTGGAAAAAAAAAAAAAAAAACTCTATTTGCTTCGGATAGACTATGGCTCAGGCTGATCTCAAACCTGTGAGTTCAGGCATTTCACCCGTCTAGGCCTCCCACAGTACTAGGATTATAGGCGTGAGCCACTGCTCCTTGCCTAAGATTTCTATTTTTAGTAGAGACAGGGTCTGCTCTTGCTTAGGCTGGTCTTGAACTCCTAAGCTCAAGCAATCTACCCACCTCAGCTTCCCAGTGCTAGGATTACAAGCATGAGTCATTGCGCCTGGCCAGCAATTTTGATTTCTGAATGCGCTAATTCATAACTGCACATTCAGAATCCAGCACAGGGTTTCCAAGTCCCAGATAGCTATGGGAATCCAGTTGGTTGGTTCTGTTCTTGAGTGACTGTATCTCCTTCCTTTCCTGCTTTTCTATTTCCTGTCTCCAGCTACTTGTGGTTGGAAGGAGGAAAAAAGCTGGAACCCATAGCTGTGGTGAGGTTTGGGCTTATCTGGGACTGGCATGTTCTCTTTTTCTCCTTTTCTTCCAGGGTTTGGATCAATGAATATACTCCCATTCCTCTAGTATGTGAAACAGATTTCTCTGGAATTATTATAGTGTCAGTAAACTAAAAAAATAGTTTATAGGTAAATCATATCAAAGGTGTGCCATGGTGTTTTGCTTGTATTTCTGTGTCCTGTTGGGATTGCCAAGCAAAAAAGGTCATGGTAGGCCCAGTTCATACCATGTGATGTGGCATTTGAACAAGAAATGAATTAAGCCTGCTTCCTACATTTCTGCTAGATAAACTGCCAGTTTTTCTTGCACTCATTTTTCAAAGGGACTTGTCTTAGTAGTCTTACTCTTTTTTTTTTGAGATAGAGTCTCAGCTGTCCTCCTGGGTAGAGTGCTGTGGCATCACAGCTTACAGCAACCTCCAACTCCTAGGCTCAAGCAAGTCTCCTGCCTCTGCCTCCCAAGTAGCTGGGACGACAGGCGTCTGCCACAATGCCTGGCTATTTTTTGGTTGCAGCCATCATTGTTGTTTTGGTGGGCCTGGGCTGGATTTGAACCTACCATCTTAGGTGTATGTAGCTGGTGCCTTAGCCACTTGAGCCACAGGCGCCAAGCCTAGTCTTACTCTTCTAACAAAAAATTTGTTCTTCCCCCAAAAACACATTTCATTTAGCCTAGTACAGTTATAGAGGAACCATAACAATGGATGACAGGGAGTGGTTGCCTTCCTTTTTAGACTGAACAGAGTACCTTGGGAATGGTTAGAGTTTCTCCTCCATTGTGATTTTGTTGTACCTTGGAACACAGTTTGTTGTTACTGCTGGTTTTTGCAGGAACATACCTCCAGTTAAAAGTGAAAGCAGTGAGTGGTGGGGATGTCTTCCTCAGACAAGGTGCACTGCTCCATGCTCACCAGCATTGCGAATGGTTTTGTATCTCCAGCAATGCTGTGAACTTCTCAAAGTTAGGGACTTTCATGTAGCTTCTTTCTCTCACTTCAGTTATGTTCATTAAGAATAATACCTTTTGGGTGGCACCTGTGGCTCAAAGAGGTAGGATGCTGGCCCCATATACCAGAGGTGGCAGGTTCAAACCCAGCCACCGGCCAGAAAAAAAAAAAAAAAGAATATCTCTTAGGTGGAGCATGTGGCTCAGTGAGTAGAGCTCTGGCCCCATCCATATACCAAGGGTGGTGGGTTTGCACCTGGCCCCAGCCAAACTGCAGCAAAAAAATAGCTGGGTGTTTTGGGTGCCTGTAGTTCCAGCTACTTGGGAGGCTGAGGCAAGAGAACTGTCTAAGCTCAAGAGCTGGAGGTTGCTATGAGCTGTAACGCCACAGCACTCTACTGAGGGCAACAAAATGAGACACTGTCTCTGGAAAAAAAAAGAATAATATCTCTTTGGGAGGCTAATGTAGGAGGATTGCTTGAGGCCAGAAATTTGAGACCAGCCTGGACAACATAGAGATACCATTTCTACAAAAAATTAGAATAAATTAGCCTTGCATGCTGGTGTGCCTATAGTCCTAGCTATTCTCCAGTCAGAGGAGGAGGTGGGTGGAGGATTGCTTTGAGCCCAGGAATTTGAGGTTATGGTGAGCTATGATGATGCCACTTCACTCCAGCCTGGGTGACAGTGAGACCCTATCCTCCCCCCCCAAAAAACCCCTAAATATTGAAGCTGTGTTTTTAAAAAAAAAAAAACCTCAAAGATAAAAAGAATAATATCTCATGCTTACTGAGCACTTATCTGTTTGCTAGCCACTGTCCCAAAAAGGCAACTAGTAAAATATTTTGGCCATTGTACCTCAGCATGTAATTTGATAAACTTTAGCAAGGAAGCTTTTCTCCCCAGGTGCAGTCAGGACTGTTTTCTTTCTTTCTTTCTTTCTTTTTTTTTTTTTTTTTGAGACAGAGTCTCAAGCTGTCTCCCTGGGTAGAGTGCCATGGCACTACAGCTCACAGCAACCTCTAACTCCTGGGCTCAAGCGAGTCTCCTGCCTCCGCCTCCCAAGTAGCTGGGACCACAGGCGCCTGCCACAATGCCCGGCCATCTCTTGGTCGCAGCCATCATTGTTTGGCGGGTCCGGGCTGGGGATTCGAACCCACCACCTCAGGTGTATGTGGCTGGCGCCTTAGCCGGTTGAGCTATAGGCGTCAGGCCAGGACTGTTTTCTAAGATATTCTGCGGTGTAAGGTAGTCTCCCTACCATTCTACTCTGGAGTGTTCTTGACCAGGCTGTGCTAAATGTCTCTGTACTCAGACCTACTTTGTCTTTAACATAGTTGTTCCTTAGGCCTAAAGGATCGTCCTGAGTTGGCCTACAGGTAATCGGTGCGGTGGCCATGTATTTCCTTGCCTGCTGAACTTGAGTAAGAATAATTCACCTTAGTGATCTACCTTAGTGAAGGGAACCTCCAGAACATAGTAACACCATGGCTCTGGTATGGTCATAACCAAAATCATCTCTTTAGCCCTCCTATATGTAGAACTATTGGGTACTGAGCCAGAGGAATGTTTGCCATTCAGACAATTCTGGGTCTGGGCATCATCTCTTTTAGTGTCTTAAATTGGAGAGATAGCGAGCATTCCTGAATTTAAGTTGTTTTAGTGTAGAGCCATGAATTCTACTGGTAGACTTGCTGGAATATAAGAAATGTGTGATTGTCCTTTAAATTGTGTCTTAATCTCATTCATACCTGTGAAAAGAGAATGCACTCATCAGTACTTAATTCTGCATTGAGGGTTTTTGGTTAACTTCCAAAGTTAATACTTTATCTTTTTAGCTCTCACCAGTAGTAGATTGAGTTTAATTGTATTTTATTTTAGGAATTTTTGTTGCTTTTTTATTTTTTATTTTATTTATTTTGAGATGGTATCTTACTCTGTTGTTCTGGGCAGAGTGCTATGGCATCTCTCACAGCAACCTCAAACTCTTGGACTGAAGCAGTCCTCTTTGCCCAGCCTCCCAAGTAGCTAAGACTATAGGCACTCACCACAATGCCCAGTGGGTTTTTCTATTTCTTTTTTTCTTCTTTTGAGACAGAGTCTCACTTTATCACCTTTGGTAGAGTGCTGTGGCATCACAGGTCACAGCAACTTCAAACCCTTGGGCTTAAGCGATTCTCTTGCTTCAGCCTCCCAAGAGGCTGGGGCTACAGGCACCTGCCACAACATCTGGCTATTTTTTTTGTTGTTGTAGTTGTCATTGTTGTCTTTTAGCAGGCTGGGCTGGGTTTCAACCCACCAGCCCCAGTGTATATGGCCAGCACCCTAACCACTGAGCTATGGGTGCTGAGCCTAGTTTTTCTATTTTTAGTAGAGACAGTCTTTTGGGCAGTTTTTTTTTTCTTTTTTGTGGCCTGGGCTGGGTTTGAACCCACCACCTTTGGCATATGGGGCCAGCGCCCTACTCCTTTGAGCCACGGGTGCCACCCTATAGAGACAGTCTTGCTGTTGCTCTGACTGATCTTAAACTCCTGACTTCAGCAATCCACCTGCCTTTGCTTCCCCAATATTGCTGTTTTTCAAAACAAGGTGTTGGTTTCTTGCCCATACTGCAGGGCAGTGGTGTCATCATAGCTTACTGAAAATCTCAAACTCCTGGGCCCAAGCAATCTTCCTACCTCAGCCTCCCAAGTAGTTGAGACTATAGGCATATACCAAAATATCCTGCTAATTTTTCTGTTTTTTTTTGATAGAGATGGGTCTTGAATCCTGGCTTCAAGTGATCCTCTTGCCTAAGCCTCCCAAACTGTAGGAATTACAAGTGTGAGCCACTGCCTTGGCCTAGACTGAATTTTATTTTAATTTCCTTTTTTTAAAACTCCTTATGAATTTCAGACTGATTTTTTTTTTTTTTTTTTGTAGATAAGAGTATCACTTTGTCATCCTCAGTAGAGTGCTATGGCATCACAGCTGATAGCAGCCTCCAATGCTTGGACTCAAACTATTCTCTTGCCTCAGCCTCCCAAGTAGCTGGGACTATAGGCACCCACCACAATACCCAGCTATTTTCTAGAGACAAGGTCTCACTCTGGCTAAGGCTGGTCTCAAACCTGTGAGCTCAGGCAATCCACCCCCATCTATCTCCCAGAGTGCTAGGATTATAGGCATGAGCCACCGTGTCTAGCACCCCCATCTATCTCCCAGAGTGCTAGGATTATAGGCATGAGCCACCGTGTCTAGCCAAATAGATTGATTTTTATTTTATTTTAATTTTTTTTTTTTTTTGAGACAGAGCCTCAAGCTATCCCCTTGGGTAGAGTGCTATGGCATCACAGCTCACAGCAACCTCCAACTCCTGGGCTCAAGCGAGTCTCCTGCCTCAGCCTCCCAAGTAGCTGGGACTACAGGCGCCTGCCACAACGCCGGGCCATT
>CAUYTI010119617.1:0-37173 GCA_963575145.1 Galago senegalensis
TGTCCCCCTGGGTAGAGTGCCATGGCATTACAGCTCACAGCAACCTCCAACTCCTGGGCTCAAGTGAGTCTCCTGCCTCCGCCTCCCAAGTAGCTGGGATTACAGGCGCCCGCCACAACGCCCGGCTATTTTTTGGTTGCAGCCATCGTTGTTTGGCAGGCCCGGGCTGGATTCAAACCCACCACCTTAGGTGTACGTGGCTGGCGCCTTAGCCACTTGAGCCACAGGCGCCGAGCCTATATGAGATATTGAAAGGAAATTTTGAAAATACAACCTTACAAATAAACTTGAAGTCACTTTTGGCTACCACCCTTAAACTCACTTCTCTCCTCACTCCCCAGAGGTATCACTGCTCAGGGCTTGATATAATATTTATCGTTCAGTGCTAACTTTATAATTTTATTTGTTATGTGTGTATGTTTGAAAAATATGATACTGAGTTCTGTGAAGCTTTTTCACTCACAAGCAAACCACTCACTGGGCCCTCGGCAACATGTGCAGGAACTCGGGGGCTGAGAAGCCTGGACGAGTGACCCTGCAGCCCGGCTACACTGGCGTGGACCCCCCACACACTCAGAGAAATGCCAAACAAAAGTCACCTTCTTTTTAAATACATAGTTGAGATCAAAAGAAACAAAAGGCTCCCTAGCCCAGAGATAAGAAGAATTAATGCTGCGTCCACCTGGGAAAGTGCTGCCCCAGAAGAACCCAGGGTTCCCGTCCCTGAGACAGGCTGGGGACACTCAAGTGACAGAGGAAGTGAGACTGAGACACCCCCGCCCCCCCCCAACTTCTCCCCCATTAAAGAGAACAGCAAAGTGGAAGCTGAGTCCAGGACTTTGGGTAGGAGGAAGGAAGAACCCCACCATCACAGTCCTCAGCCACTGTCCAGCCAGTGCTACGGGTCTGTGGGTAGGCCTGGAAGGTCTGCTGGTGCTGCCCAGCGCCCTTGTGGGCTGTGTCTGCTGGAAGGTGGGCAGGGGCTGGGCCCATCTCCCCGTGGCCTGGCACTCTGAGGGGCCGGCTTAGGTAATGGGTAATGGCAGCATTGATAGAGGACGAGCCTCACACACAAGCCCTTTCACCAGCTCACACGGGCCCAGCCTCAATTCAGCGTGGGAGAGCAGCCTGGGGAGCACACTAGGGGTGCAGGCCAGGAGTGGGGCTCCTAGGGAGCCATTCACACAGCCACCTGTGGGACACAGGACACGGTGCAGATGTGCACTGCCAGCAACATGTAAGAAAAATAACGGGAAACTGTAAGAGCCACTTAGAGACCCTGGGCATCTGGAGGAAACCAATGCAAGGGTGCTGTCGGGATACCCAACAAGCAGCGCACAGAGGACGTGTGCAGAGAAGGCCGTCCCCGCTGAGGGGGCTGAGTGTGGACACAGGGGACGTGTGGGGAGAAGGCCGTCCCCGCTGAGGGGGCTGAGTGCGGACACAGAGGACGTGTGGGGAGGGGGCCATCCCCGCTGAGGGGGCTGAGTGCAGACACAGAGGACGTGTGCGGAGGGGGCCGTCCCCGCTGTGGGGGCTGAGTGCGAACACAGAGTACGGGGGGGGTGGGGGCCGTCCCCGCTGAGGGGGCTGAGGGCGGACACAGAGGACGTGTGGGGAGGGGGCCGTCCCCGCTGAGGGGGCTGAGTGCGGACACAGAGGACGTTTGGGGAGGGGGCCGTCCCCGCTGAGGGGGCTGAGTGCGGACACAGAGGACGTTTGGGGAGGGGGCTGTCCCCGCTGAGGGGGCTGAGTGCAGACACACAGCAGCAGGAGGCCACCCAGACAAGTGAGAGGTGCAAGGACTGCCTAGACCACAGCCCCTGACTAGACCACTGGGGACCCCTCACTCTGACACCCACTATGGGGTACATAGGGTTCCCAAGGCCACTCTCAGATTCAGTAATTCACTGGGACCCACAGACTGCACTAAAAAGCTGAAAGCTGGTATGCTCTCATTTACAATTTGTCACGGCTAAAGGCTAGAGATTAAAATCCACCAAGGTTACATAGCTCCTAGGGCAGAGTTAGGAAAGTTCCAAACACAGTATGCACCCACACCTCGGCCACCAGGGTCCCTTGCCTGGCTGTAAGCAAGGTAGGGACAGGATCCCAGGACTAGTGTTCCTCCAGCCTGAGCCCTGAGCCCCAGAGAGAACACACTTACAGTGGGCCAGGTCCCTGAACCCCGGGAAAGAACACTCACGCATTGACCAAGTCCCCAATCCTTGGGAGAGCACACTCAGACGTGGGCCAGGTCCCCAAGCCCTAGGAGCACACTCAGACATGGGTCAGTTCCCTGAGCCCTGAGAGCACACACTCAGACCTGGGTCAGGTCCCCAAGCCCTGGGAGCACACTCAGACATGGGTCAGGTCCCTGAGCCCTGAGAGCACACTCATACACAGGTCAGGTCCCCGAGCCCCAGGAGAGCACACTCAGACGTGGGCCAGGTCCCCAAGCCCCGGGAGAGCACACTCAGAGGTGGGTCAGGTCCCCGAGCAATGGGAGCACACTCAGACGTGGGCCAGGTCCCTGAGCCCCGGGAGAGCACACTCAGACGTGGGTCAGGTCCCCAAGCCCCGGGAGAGCACACTCAGACACAGGTCAGGTCCCCGAGCCCCGGGAGAGCACACTCAGACCTGGGCCAGGTCCCTGAGCCCCGGGAGAGCACACTCACACGTGATCCAGGTTCCAGGTGCTGAAGAGGACCCTGCTCTCTCTGTTCCCGTAGGGGTTGATGGAGTGTCTCGACAAGCAGCTGTCCATGTCAAAAGGTCCCTGAGGGCCGAGAGAGCAAGGGGAGACCAGGAAGGGAGTCTGTCATTTGCTGCCTCCTCTGCTGCCAAGTCAGACAGTCTTACAGAGACACAGGCCCTGCAGGAATTGGTCCTCACTAATGGTTTACAGACCTGTGATCTCCAGCCCTCATGCCCCTGTGATCCCTCACTGGCATCCCCACCGCGTGGCAAGTGGAGGCTGGGAAGGCGCAGACATGCCCGGGGCAGGGCCAGCTCGTGGTGAGCGATGACCCGTGTGCTCCAAGGCTTCCCGACATTTCCCTACAGTCCCAACACAGAGGCTGGGCCGCTCTGCCAGGGCACCATGGCCACTGCTGTTTCCCCTGCCACCAGCACCCTGGTCATGTGGCACACTCATTCTCTCGTGGACATCAGTGGAATGTAAGCTGAGTGGCGCAGCTCTCAGCTGCACACTGTACTCCAGCACGCCAAAGACCCACAGCTTCTTGCTGCAGTATGGGGCCCACCCCCACACCAAAGCTTAGCATCCTCCCGGGGCCCCTCCTGACTGGCCCATGGCCCCCAGGACACTAGCTGTGCTCCCTACCCCTGCCTGTTCACATCCCTTTCACCTTCCACGACGCTGGCACCTCCCCGAGGTCAGGGATGACCTCGCACAGTGCCTGGTACGGGGGGTGTTCACGCAAGCTCATCTGAAGGTCTGAATGCCAAGTTCACAAGAAGTAGTGTTCTGATCAGAGTCCTTCACCCATGGACGAATCTGCCCAGCAACAAGCCACAAGAGGCCACACCTGCCCCTGCTACCAGAACCTCTTAGTGGTGACAGAGGGGAGCGATTCTGGAAAGCAACTGCAGCGTGTAAGAGGTGAGAGGTGCCCTCTGGTCCCTCCTCACACTGGGACAGGATCTGGAGACTCACTAGACCCTGGGACACACCTAACAGCACAGAAGGGGTCCAGGCAGGCAGCAGGAAGGCAGCACGGCCCTCGGGGGCCTCCACCCATCCTCGCAGAGGTCACTGCGTCCATCCAGCCTCTGGACACTCGGCCCCGGGCCCCAGAGGTGATGGCAGCTACACACGACGTGTTCCTACATCCGTCCACATGTGCAGGGGGCCTGGCCAGACCCTGGGTGTCAGCCTGTGTAACCACTGCTACCCGCACGGCAGTCAAGGGTAACTAGTGCCCAGAACATCAAATGCAGCCACAATTCCTGAGATACCCGAACTCCCCATCAGCTAGGAAGCTTAACCAGGGGACAGATCACTTTCTGGGAGCCCCTGGACGGTCCTCCTGCCATCAGCCCCCTGTGAGTGCTGCTGCCCTCTACACAAAATGGAAACACACAGGTCTCTGCAGCTGCCCCTCCCTGCCCAGATAGGTGGTTCTCCAAGTGAGGTCCCAGGGCAGGATGTGTGGGAATACAGATTCTCATGTCCCATTGCCATGGTCTGAATTCACATGTTCAAATCCTACACCCTATGGTGATGGTGTTAGAAGGAGGGGTCCTTTGAGAGGTGCTGAGATCATACGGGTGGCCCCCGATGGGGTCAGTGCCCTTGTAAGATGAGACCTGAGAGGCTGTTTGCTCTCCCACCACCTTCACAAGAGAAGCAAGAAGGTCTCTCCACACCCCAGACACAAAAACCAGCTTCAGAGCCATGAGAAACCAGTGAGTACAGTTTCAGCTGCCCTGCAGCAGTGACCTGTGGGCCAACCCAAGCAGACCTAAGGTGCGGACCAGACCCCAGACACAGGAGCCCTGGGCACCGCCCAGACCCCAGACACAGGAGCCCTGGGCATGGCCCAGACCCCAGACACAGGAGCCCTGGGCATGGCCCAGACCCCAGACACAGGAGCCCTGGTACAGCCCAGAACCTAGACACAGGAGCCCTGGCGCAGCCTAGCTGCCTGTACAAGCTTCCCAGGAACTCGCGGGTGCTTGAGGCCTGAGAACCACAGCTGCAGCTGTCCTTCCCTCGCTCAGAATGTGGCGGCTGCACCTCCTCACCAGGTTCTGCCCAGGCAGGCCGAGGGCTTAGCATCCTCACCCACCTGGCCCTAGGCCACCGGGTGGTTCCAGGGTAAAGGACACAGCTCACCTGGCAGGAGAACCAGCCTTCCGGTGTACAAAGGCGGCTGTTGGCCTTGGCGCCCCTGTCAAAGTAGCTGCCGTTGTACTGCACGGACTTGAGCTTCTCACACATGGCACCCAGGATCCGCGAGTACTCCTCCTGGGCCTCTGCGCCCACCGAGGCGGCATAGGAGTTCACCTGAAGAGACAGGGAGCACCGGGGGCCTGATGAGAGGCCCTGAAGCCAGCACTGGGGCCCCTGCCCCCTCAGCTGCAGGGCTGAGACCCTGCCCCTCTGGTCACAGATACTCTGCCCGGCTGCCCCTCCCCCTGGGAACTGCTCTGAGTCCATGACACGGAAAGAACCACAATACAGCCCCCAGGTTGCAGCAGAATTAGAGAAGGTGAGGTCTGTGGTGGCAGCTGTCTCACTGTGGCCAGGTGAGTGGGGGGACAGAAGAGCCGCAACCCATTACACCTGGCAGAAAAAGAGTGGAGATATGGAGATGAGTCAAGACACCTGCGGTGAGCCAGGTGAGGGAATTCAGGGGGCAGAGACAGTACAAGACCCTGATGAGATGCTAAACAGCAGAGGTGGCAGAACATCGACGGCTGCACCATAGAGCAGGGTAGACACAGGGACGCAACCACATGGGGCAATGTCAGGGCAGGACACACGGGCCCAGCCCCACAGTGCCCCCCACATGTTAACAGTGTGCTGTGGCACAGCGTGGCGTGACGTGTCACGTGTGTAATGAGGAAACCCACCTTCAGATGCGGCAGACAGATGAAGGCAGCACTCGCCCCACCTTTGGGAAGGGAGGGAGGGAGGGAGAGGGGTCTGTAGGCCAAGGAGCTGGAAGGGGTAACCCTTGCCTACAGGGTTGGCCATCAGGCCCCTCAGACCTCTGCCAGCACCTGCCAACTCTGATCACAGCTGGACAAATGATGAATTCAAGCTCTGGGCATCCTCTTCCCCATCCGCCCTGAAGCTCATCCCCTTCCCCATGAGCCAGAACAGGTGAGGCCGGGTGTGCTCACCCTCCCCACAGGGGGCCACAGCTGGCCGATGCAGGATGATGGCAGGGCGGTGGTGCCACAGCAGAGTGTGTGACTAACATCCTGGAGAACCCCCAAGGCAGGCCAGGCCAGGGGTGGGAACCAGGTGGGACCAGCAGGCCCTTACCACCCACCCCCAAGGTGCCTACTGGTCACCAGCTTCCAAGCACACACTATGTCCAGTTTCACCACGAAAATCAAAATTTGGCTCAAGATACGTGGCAGGGTGTAGAGCACCCTCAGAACTTCCTGCTACCCGCAAAGTACAAGACAGCACCCTGCAGAAAACAGAGCCAAAGCCCCCAGCCTCGCCCTGCCACCTGCTCCCTCCACTCCTGCTGGCTGGCGTTTGCCCACCAGGACACCATCCCTCCTCTCTCTAGTCCTGTCCAAAAGTATCTGAAGGGAATGGCACAGAGCCCAATGCAGTGGGGGGCCCAAGGTCCCCATGTCAAGCACACCTGGGGACAGGGACACTTCTCCACTGCCCACGGGCAGGCCCCACTCTCCACGCGGCTCCTCACTTGCCATCTAAGCCTATTTCTCTGTTGAAAGGAGGCAGAACAGAGGTCACGTTGGGGCACTGGACTGAGGACTGATTTCTCCTGGAAGGTGAACAGCAGATTCTGCTGGAATTTCACACTTAAACCTGCATCTGTGTGTGTCTGACACCTCCCCAGAAGGAAGGGGCTGGTCTATTTAAGAGGTCAGAGCTCAGACCAGCAATCACTCAAAGTGCCTCCAAAAAACATCTGGTGTGGCAAACACCACCCGGAGCCTTCTGTTTCTTCTCAGAGGCTAGATAAGCGCCTGTCAAAATCGAGCTACCCAGGACGTGAAGATGTGTAAGGCTGGCCTACTACACACAGAAGAGGAGGAGCCTGGCTCTGCTGGGCAGTGGCAACCCCAAAGGGCAGCCAGACACAGGGAAGACACAAACACCCTGCTGTCACCTGCAGGAGGCAGTGAAGCAGTAAGCCGGTGCTAGTGCTTCTCTCAGTACACGCGCCCACCCACCCCCACCCCCACCCCCGTGTGCCCACTGAGCTGTCAGAGCAAGCACAGGCGTGGCAGCCAGGCCACCTGCCTGCCCCAAGCCTGTGGCACCCAGCTCTGCACCCGGCTCTGATGCAGCTCAGACCCAAGACTGCCGGCACCCGGCCCCAACGCACTCACCTCTCTCAAGTAGGTCCGGATCCGGCTCTCGCAGCTGTACCTCAGGTAGCTACGTTTACTCCGAAACCGGGACTCCAAGCCTGCAAGGAGAAAAAGCAGATGCCCAGAGTCCATGGGGCAGGCCAGGGGCTTCTAGGTCTGTGCCCCACCTGGCCAGGGCCAAGTGGGACCCCACATGTCGGTCAGACTGCCATTACAACAAGCCTTCCAAGAGTGAGGCGCCCTGTCTCTGTTCAGCGTGTGTGTGTTTGGAAGCATCTCAAGCACCACCGAGGGCTGTGGCTTGGCTGGCCCGCAAGTCCCTTTCCCAAGAGGGTTTCAGTCTCTCAGGGTTGACCGCAGCCCACCGTAAAGGGGAAGGCTACCCCAGAGTCATCTCTAGAAAATGTGGTATGAGCAGACCACGCCTTCTTCAGCCGGACGAGGGAAGGACTCCGACACCTGCTAGACAGGGATGAACTCAGGACCCATCCCAGAAGGACAAATGCTGTAGGCCTCGACTCTGGGAGGTCTCAGGGTCAACAGACCACAGAGACAGGCAGTAGAATGGGGTCACCAGGGGTGGGGGGCAAGGGGAGCCCGTGTTCAGTGGTTTCAGAATGAAAAGGTGACAAGTTCCAGAGACAGACCGTGATGATGAGTCACAGCAGTGTGACTGTGCACCAGGCCACTAAGCTATACCCTGAAGAGCGGCTGAGATGGTGAATGTCATGTTGCAGGTAAAAAAAAGGCCCATGAGAGGGCTGCCCCAAACTCTCACCTGCCACCTGAGCTCTTGCTGTACATCTTCCCCGCAAGGCCTTGGGGGGGCAGGTTCCCATGAGCACCTTTTATTCAGAACCCCCACCCTGAGAAGCCAGATGAGCCCTGCGCTGGGGGGACCTCAGACCTGAAATAGAATCTGACTTCTTCTGGTACCTCAGGTTGCAAGGAAGGCCTCCCCTGCTAGCCCCAGCTGGCCCAGAGACACCTCCAACACACCTTCAAACCACGGCGGGTCCTCCGCCCGGGTCTCGGCTGAGATGTTCTGGCTGACGTTGTGCAGAAGGTCGGCCAGCAGCTTCTGCCTCAGCGGAGCCTGCTCACCAGACAGCAGCTGCCGGGCGGCCTGGATGACCTCCGCATGGGGCTCATGAAACACACTGAGGAAGTGACCAATGTCACTCACATCTGCAGCCAACAGGCGACAAATAGAAAGGTGTACAGCCCAGTGGAAGACACAAGCTGCCCCCAGCCACAAGAAGAGTCTCTGCCCACATCTCCAGGGACTGCCGGACTCAGACTCAAGGCATTCCCGGGCCCCCATCCCTGCCCTGACCCCATCAGCCAGTGACCACCTGTCACCCCAGTGTGAAGATGTGCTTTAGAAACAGACCGAACATGTGCCCAGCAGACCCTGCCCTTCCTCTAGGCATCCCCCCAAGATGCCCCTTCTCTGGCCCCTCCCTCAAGACCTTACTTCGGACCTTCAAGTACTTTCCCCCTCTTCTCTCACGGAGCCTTTTCATGACTCCCTAAAGTAGTGAGCTGTCCAAGCAAGCTCCTAATAAGAAGTGAAAAGTCTACCCAGGACCCTAACAAAATGTTAGCAGACAGAATTCAGCAATACACAGAAAGATGTCTACACCCCGATCAAGCGGGAATGCAAGGCTGGTTCGATGTTCAGAAATCCATGGACATGACCCATCTTATTAACAGGCTAACAAGGAAAAGTCACGTGATCGTATCAATTGATGCTGAAAAATACGGGAGGGCCAAAGCCTTGGTGGAAAGTCCTTCAACTTAACACCAAAGGTACAAGCATCAGAGAAAACAATCGATAAACCAGGTTTTGTCAAAATTCAAAACCCTTGATCTGCAAAAGACACTGTTATGAGAATGAAAAGACAAGCCACGGAGTGAACGCACACACCTGAGTGTTTGATAGAGAACTCATATCTAACCGTATCATGGGGGGAGACCTTTCAAAACCCAACAAAAAAATCCAAACTGAAAACGGACAAAAGACATGGAGAAACATTTCACTGGAGAGAATCTATGGATGGCAAAAAAGCACATGAAAAGATACGTGGTATCCCTAGCCACCAGGGAAACACAAATTAAGACCACATTGAGGCTCAGCGCCTATAGCTCAAGTGGCTAAGGCGCCAGCCACATACACCTGAGCTGGCGAGTTCGAATCCAGCCCAGCCTGCCAAACAACAATGGCTGCATCCAAAAAATAGCCGGGCATTGTGGCGGGCGCCTGTAGTCCCAGCTACTTGGGAGGCAGAGGCAGGAGACTCTCTTGAGCCCAAGAGTTGGAGGTTGCGGCTCGGCGCCTATAGCTCAACTGGCTAAGGCGCCAGCCACGTACACCTAAGGTGGCAGGTTCGAATCCCCAGCCCGGACCTGCCAAACAACAATGACGGCTGCAACCAAAAAATAGCTGGGCTTTGTGGCGGGCACCTGTGGTCCCAGCTACTTGGGAGGCGGAGGCAGGAGACTCACTTGAGCCCAGGAGTTGGAGGTTGCTGTGAGCTGTAATGCCACGGCACTCTACCCAGGGTGACAGCTTGAGGCTCTGTCTCAAAAAAAAAAAAAAAGAGTTGGAGGTTGCTGTAAGCTGTGATGCCACAGCACTCTACCCAGGGCAACAGCTTGAGGCTCTGTCTCAAAAAAAAAAGACCACATTGAGATGTCACTACATGCCAGTCAGAATGACACAGCAATGCTGAGAGCCAGCAAGGGTGTGGGGACCGGGTTTTGTATGTCTCGTGGAGAGGGAAAAACGGCACATTCCCTGAAAAGCAGTCTCGGAGTTCCTCTTTTCCAAATAGCTTTATTGAAATAAAATTCCCAGGCCTACAATTTAAAGGGCAACATTTAATGGGTGTGTTCAGGGTTGTACCACCATCTCCACAGCCAATTTTAGAACATTTTCACCACCTCAGTTAGAAACTTTGCACACTTTAGAGACCGATTCCTCTCTCTCTCCCACCACCAGCCCTGAACAACCACTCGTCTACTTTCTGTCTCTGTAGACTGCTCTGGACGTTTCCTATGAAGGGGATCACACTGCATGTGGTCTTTGGTGACTGGCTTCTTTCACTTAGCGTGTTTTCAAACATGATCCTTTTTCCTGGTCACAGAATACAATTCCTGGTACTCTTCTGTCCTGCACACCCACCACCCGCTGTTCATCTGCTCGTCCACCGTGGAGATTCAGGGCTCCACCTTTTGACTGTTATGAATAGCTACTATAAATACTCCCGTACAAGGTTTTGTGTGGACATGTGCTCTCATTCTTCTTGGGTATATACCTCGGAGTGGAATTGCGGGGTCATGTGGTTATTCTGTTCAATTGTGTGAGGAACCGCCAGACTGTTTTCTACAACGGCTGCACCGGTTTACGGGGGGAGGGGGGGGGTTCAATTTCTCCATGTTGTCCCTCAATCTCCTCATTGTTCTAGTGGGTATGGAGGTGTATCCCCTTGTGGTTTTGATTTCCTTGATGACTAAAGATATGAATATCTTTTCATGTGTTTATTGAACATTTAAAAATGGGTTTTATCTTTTACCATTAAGTCACAAGATTTTTTTTTTTTTTTAAAAGAAAAAGGGTCTTACTCTGTCATCCAGGCTAGAGGGCAGTGGCACAACCCTAGCTCACTGTAACCTCAATCTCTTGGGCTCAAGCCATCCTGCCCCAGCCTCCTGAATAGCTTGGACTACAAGCATATGCCACCACACCGGGCTAATTTGTTTTGTTCTGTTTGCAATTTTTGGCCGGGGCTGGGTTCAAATCCACCACCTGTGGTATATGGGGCCAGCACCCTACTCCTTTGAGCCACAGGCACTGCCCTTCGTTTTTTTGGTTTTTTTTTTAGAGACAGAGTCTCACCCTGTCACCCTTGGTAGAGTGCCATGGCATCACAGCTCACAGCAACCTCCAGCTCTTGGGCTTAGATGATTCTCTTGCCTCAGCCTCCCGAGTAGCTGGGACTACAGGCATCTGCCACAACGCCCGGCTATTTTTTTTGTTGTTGCAGCTTGGCCGGGGCCAGGTTTGAACCCACCAACCTCAGTATATGGGGCCGGTGCCCTACTCACTGAGCCACAGGGGCCAGTTTGTTTTATTTTATTGCAGACATGGAGTCTTGCTGTATTGCCTAGCATGGTCTCAAACTCCTAGCCTCAAGTGATCTTCCCACTTTGGAAGGTCATGCAATTACAGGCATGCTCACGCAACTGCAGGCATGAGCCACTGTGGCCAGTCAAATTATAAGAGCTATGCTGGGCACGGTGGTTCATGTCTGTATTCCCAGCACTTGGGAGGCCAAGGCAGGTGGACTGCCTGAGCTCACAAGTTCGAGACCAGCCTGAGCAAGAGTGAGACCCTCTTAGCCGGGCATTGTGGCAGGCGCCTGTAATCCCAGCTGCTCGGGAGGCTGAGGCAAGAGGATCACTTGAACCCAAGAGTTTGAGGTTGCTGTGAGCTAAGACACCACAATACTCTACAGAGGGTGACCAAGTGAGATTCTGTCTCAAACAAACAAACAAAAAATTATAGGAGCTCTTTAAATATTCTGATACAAGTTCCTCATCATATACACGATCGGCAAACATCTTCTCCCATTCTGTGGGTTGTCTTTTCATCTTTTTCATGGTGTCCTTTGAAGCACAAAAGTTTTTAATTTTGACCAAGTCTAACTTATCTGTGTTTTTCATTTTTTGCTCATGCTTTTGGTATCACATCTAAGAATCCTCTGCCAAACCCAGGGTGATGAAAGTGTCCCTGCTTTCTTCTAAAAAAAAAAACATTTTAAAAAGACAACTGACTGAACAACTGGGCTTATGAACAAGAGGTCTAAGGACTTGGCCTCTTCCATGCCTCCTTCTTGAGACCTGTGCATAGAGTAAGGGGGTCCCCTTCCCTCCCCAAAACCCAGTGTGCCAGCTTTCCTGCCCACCTCCAAGGTCCTTGCCACTTACAACCCTGCCAGGTCTGGCCCAAGGTGAGCAGCACCAGCTCAGCATTGTCAGGGATGCTAGGGAAGTAGTCTTCCGTTAGCTCCGTGCCGTCCTCGTAAAGACACAACCGAGAGCTGTGCACAGGGAGCTGCGGGGACAGAGGAAGGAAGGGTCTCAGGTAGCCACTCTCCAGGGAGCAAAACAGGGTTTTTCATCCACAGGCCTCATAAACAATCAGAAGGAGCTATGTGTAAGAACCCGGCTCAGGAAGTGTATGCTACCCTAGCACCCAATACGTCAAAACAAGGACAGCTGACTGCAGGCAGTTCTAAAATATCAACAGTCACATAAAATGTATACCAAGGGGGGACCATTTGCTGAAGGAGTTACTACACAGATTTTTTTTTTTGAGAAGTGTGTCTCACTATGTTGCCCAGCCTGGTCTTGAACTCCTGGCCTCAGCAATCCTCCTGCCTCAACCTCCTCAATAGCTGAGTCTACAGGCCCACCACCATGCCCAGCCACGGACTTTTTAAAAATACAAGCCTGTTTCCAAAAGTGATGCCTAACTGCTTCCACTAAGCTTGTGAACATCTCACATCAGTGAGCTGACAGCTCCGGGACGCGCCCTGGTTCACCAAGGAGAGCATGTCGCTGAAAACTCACTGCCTCTGGGCGCAAAAGCGTGGCTGGCACGGGGCACTATTAATTTGCTGAGGTCTGGTTCCCTATTACTCCACGTTGGCCAGTTTTCGGGTTTTTTTTTTCTCTCATCTCCAATGGCCCTATCTGAAATTGTAGGCATTTTTATGGCAACTCCCCACCACCACCACCACCACCGACCTACACGCGCGCACACACACCTAAGCCTGGTACTGGTCTAAGAAAACAAGCACAATGAGTAAAAGAGTGATGACTGAAATCCCCAGTAGGGATTTGGAGACCACCCTGCCCAACCCCTTTACAAAAGGGGAGAGAAGGGAGGCTGGCAGAGGCGCAACGGCTGTGTCTCCAGGAGCACGGGGCCCACTAGTGCCTGACACGCCAAGGGCTCCTGGCTCGGTGCAGAGCTGCCCTGACACGGAAGGTCAGCAGACACCAGGCGGTGTCCAGATTCTCTCCGCCTCCCCGCGCTCTGAACCCAGGCTCGGGCGCTGGGGCACCTCCCGGCGAGGCGGCCGGTGCGCGGGGGGCCTGCTGCCCAGCGGCGGACGGCAAGTGAAATCGGTTCCCGGGGGCTCCCACTGCTCCGTCCCGCAGCCGCCCCTTTCCCCAACCCTCCGAAGACCCCCGCGGCCCGGCCTACCTGGAACCGGAGACATCCCTTGCGCAGCACCTCCTGGCAGCTCCTGCCTGCCACCCCGAACTTCCTCGGGCTGCGCAAGGCCCGCAGCTTCACGGTCTTGGGTTTCTGGAGCATTGCAGAAGTCCTTCAGGCACCTGCGTGCCAGCAGCTCTGGCAACCTTCGTCTGGGCTGCGGGGGTCTGCACGGGCCGCGGGAATCTGCAGAAGAGGGGTCTGCAGGGGTTGCACAGGGCAGACGCCGAGCCCAGAAACTACATTACCAACGAGGCCCTTTGAGAAAGCGGAGGGTCGACGAGGGCTTGTACGCAGGCGCTGCCCCTCGGAAACTTTATTACCCAGAAGACCCCGGGAAGCAAAGCCGCGACGTAGTCTTCTGCGCAGCCGTCGGCCCCGGAAACTGCATTACCCGGAGGGCCAGAGAAGCCGAGACCTCCCCTTGTGCGCAGGCGCTCCAGCGTCTGGGCGGGGTCGCGCACGCGCGGAGGCTCCTGGCCCGGAGCTGGGCTTGGTTGTCATGAGAGCAGCGGCTGAGGCCCGGGCGATGGGCGGAGGCAGCCGGGGCTGCTCCTCGGCTGCCACCGCCGCAGCTGCTCGGGGGCGCAGGGCGGCCTGGGGCGGTGGAGCAGGTGCCACCTGAGTTCCGCCGGAGGGAACGGCGGCAGCCCGGGAGGTCAGCGGAGGGGCTCTGCCCGCCCACCCCGGGCCGAGAGCTCCCGGCCGGCCTTCCCGTGGCCGCGGCGGCGCTGCACCCGCACTGGCCGCCGTCCGGCCGCCGCGCCCCGCCGCCCTTTGCCGCGGGGGCTCCGGCAGTTCCAGTCTGGGGATCATCCTGTTCTGAACAGGTGGGTCTCTTCACGGCGGCGGTGGCTTCGCGCAGCACGGACAATGGAGCCAGGGTCAGCGGGCGGAGGATGCGCCGGCGCCGCGGGGCTCGGGCCCCGCTCTGGAAACCCGTCGCCGGGGCCGAAGCCTGGGCGCGTCTTACGAGCCCGGGCGCGTGGGTTTTAGGCTTCGGGCCCGCTGTTGCCTGCGGGCCGGCCCGGCGTGGTCTTGCCGGGTTCTGATGCCGGGAAGCGGACGGTGGGGTCGCAGTGCCTGCCCTGGCCGGGGGATCCGCCCTGCCCACGACGGCGCCGGGTCCCCACGAACAGCCTCCCCGAGACCCGCCTCTGCGGTTTCACCTCCCAGTTGGCCTCTTGGGCTTGGCGTCTGACGTTATTTTCCTGACCCAACTTTTCGTATTCGGGACCAGTTTGAAACGTGTCCTACGGAACGAAAGAGTGAAGAACGTTACCCTGGCCCTGTACAGGTTAAAGTTTGATGCTTTTCTTTTTCTTCTTTAGTCTCAGGGTCCTCTGAAGCCCTTTCAGTCCTTAAGGCTGCTTGGCCGGAAATCGTTACTTAATTGTGGGACATTTAAGTTTTCTTAACAAGAAAACTGGAATTAAATTCTGTTTCCTAGAGCTGTCACGGAATGTTTGGAAGTTGCTGAAATGAGTTTCAGTTTAATTCTTAGTTAAGTTACCATCTACCAGGCCAGGGCCAGGAAGAGTGTACTGGGGATGGGGGTGTAATTGCTGTTTGGACAAATTCAGTCTGGCCCTGCAGGGGATGCCAGTGGACAGCTCCGGACCCACATGCCTGTGCTGGGGACGATCCGCAGACAACCCGGCAGGCAACAGAGCTTTGGTTCTTCCCAAATTGTTAATGGTAATTTTTGTAGAGCCTAAGAGTAGCATCCTTCAGTGACTCCCCAAGTGTCTCGTGTAACGCCTGAGGGTTTACACAAAGAAGACCCCAGCGTACAGCGTGGAAGATCCCTGGGAGGGGGTGGACTGAAAAAGGGAGGTAGTAACATTGCCGGTACTGACCATGCATTTCCACTCCCTGGCTCTTAAATGCCAGCCTTTTGTTTTGGATTTATTGAGGCAACATGGCGTGGTTGAAACTCCCTCTTATTTGAGTTTACGTGTCCCATATTTAAGATTTCTGGGAAAAGCAGAGTGTATTGGTTAAGATCAGAGGCCGAAACCCAGCTGCCTGAGACAAAGGCAGTTTCCAAGGTGGGGTGGAGAGTGGTACCTGTTCTTAAAGACGACAAATGGGCTCGGCGCCTATAGCTCAACCGGCTAAAGTGCCAGCTACGTACACCTAAGGTGGCAGGTTCGAATCCCCAGCCCGGACCCACCAAACAATAATGACAGCTGCAACCAAAAAATAGCCAGGCGTTGTGGCGGGTGCCTGTGGTCCCAGCTACTTGGGAGGCGGGAGGCAGGAGACTCTCTTGAGCCCAGGAGTTGGAGGTTGCTGTGAGCTGTGATGCCACGGCACTCTACCCAGGGGGATAGCTTGAGGCTCTGTCTCAAAAAAAAAAAAAAGACAAATGGCGGGGGATTTAGAGCAGAGGAGTGTTAACTTAGATCTGTGGACTTTAGAATGCAAGACAGAAAGGGAGGGTTAGAAAAGGAAATTGGATCAGGGCAGAGTTGCCGCTTTAATCCCTAGAGAGAGCCCCTCAAGGGACTTCAATTGGGTCGTGGATGGAGATGACCAGCGCCGTGCCTGAGGCATGTCTGTGGCAGAGTCTAAGGGACAGTGCTCCAGGGAGAACACCAGGAGTTTGCCATAGCACTCTAGAAAGGATACTGGGATGGGGAAAAGGGTAGAACTGCCAAGACTTGGCATGTCGTTGCCTGGGGGCAGGAGGGTTGGGGAGGTATCATGGCCAGGAAAAAGTAATTTAGGGTTCAGAGCCCAGGTGACCCAGATGTAGTGGGTCTCAGAACCTGGGAGGAGCAGCAGGCTGTGTGTTTCTAGCTTGGAGTGCCAAGAATGCAGGTGGGGCCGTGCGCCAGGCAGCGGGCCATCCTCGCTCCTGAGCTTGCTGCCCTTCACGTTGCTTTCCTGTGGTGCTGTCCTGCAGGGAGCTTTGTGTAAGAAATGACCACAGCCCCGAAGACGTCCCCAAAGTCTTAAATATGGCACATTTAAACTCAAATAAGAGGGAGTTTCAACCACTCCATGTTGCCTCAATAAATCCAAAACAAAAATCTAGGTTATTCTCATTTCAATGGTTTTGTCCATTGGCAAGTGCCAGCCAGCACTAACTTACTGATGAACCTCTTCAGGTTTTCTCTTTAAGTCTCAATGATATACATCAAGCATGTCAAAGCAAGCCAAGTTTCAGGAGGGTACGTTTTTTATGTTACCTCCTATTTAACAGTATGTCTTATCCCAGAAGAATCTGAAGGATTCTTCTTTATCCTCTATTTTAGTGAGCAGTTCTCTTTTGCAGATGATTTAGCCCTAACTCATGTTGGTTTACTTAGGAGGAATTTGATGGGCTTAGTAACCAAACAGTAGCTGAGTACGTGAGCAAACCGAGTTTCAAAAATAGTCTAAGAGGTCAGAAGATGGCTCTGCCTTGGTTGGTGCTGCTTCCCTGGGTTAGGGGCGTGTGATATGTGACCTCCCACCTGCCCTATGGCCACCAGCAGCCCTCTGGGAAGAAAGCTGCTGTTTCCCAGCAGGCCCAGCAAATTCCTGAGTGTAAGAGTCACTTTGTTCCCACCCTGAACCTGCTAACTCCATGGACTCACCAAGCCTAGAAAATGCGCCTGGAACAGGCATCACTGAGGGGAACAGGGTGGGTGAGTGGACAGCCTCACCAGCTAGGGTGGGGAGGGCAGGGTCCCTGACGGTAAACTGAGATGCTGTGTGCAAATGAGGAGAGGATGGATAGCACCACATCCATCCTCCCAATAATGGGATTGGACTGCGAGAAAAGTCAGGTTCACTAAAAAGTCCTGACATTAAAAACCTGTATGTAAATATATCCTATATGTACATCACTCAGCCCACCTCCACATGGACATTTTTGTGCTTAATTTATCCATAGTTCCTGCTCTTCTTTCTGGTCATACATTTTCCTTTAGTAATCATTATTATGTTAGTGGTTAAACTGCCTAGTTATTATGTAACTAGTTAATGTACCGGTTGGACTAGTTTCCTAACTCATACAGCCAAGTTTGTATTCATATACTAGCAAAAAACTTCTTTGCCATAACAAAGTATCACAAATGAGATGGCTTAAAACAACATCTAGTATTCTGGAGGCCACAGGGCTGTGCTCTCCCTGAAGGCTCTAGAGGCACATCCCTCCCTGCCTCCCCTAGCTTCTGGTGGTTTCTAGCAGTCGGACTTGCAGAGGCATCACTCCAGTCTCTGCCTTGGTCGTCACCTGGCGTTCCCCTGCCCGTGTGTCTGTCTCTTCTCCTCATCTTATACCAACACCAGTCACCTTGGCTCACCCTGAGGCCCTCAATTTAACAACTGCACAGAACCCGGTTTTGAATAAGATCACGTTCACAGGTCCCACAGGCACAACTTCAGCATATCTTTGGAGAAGACACAATTCAGTCCACAACACTGGTCAAACTTTTTGGGCAAATATTTGGGAAAAGTCATGATGTCTTAAGTAGAACTAGAAGTGTCTATAAAACGTGTTTAACAAAAAAAAAAACTAAGACTCCTTCAAAGTTGAAAAAATATTCTGAATACTTGAATTACTGTGTACTTCAATAAGGCATAAACTGAATGTTATGTTGTTAAGTCCCTCTAAAGAAATCTTCTCTGTTCTCATAAACAGCCCAAGTGTGCAGAATGCCCCACAAGGTTGGATTTGTAGTTGTCAGCTCATCGGGACACGAAGACGGCTTCAGTGCCCGGGAACTCATGATTCACGCGCCGACCGTCAGTGGGTGGAGGTCACCAAGGTAAGGGCTGGGCAGCAGTACTGGGCCCCTGAAGGACACAGGCTCCTTCATTCTAAGCCTTGAATTTTACTGTAACTCAGACGTCGGGACCACAAATGTGTCCAGTTGTGCTGCAGTGTCAGACATCTTCAGACTTCTTGTTCTGTGATGGATTTTTTTTTCTTCCTATTTATTTTAAAAGATGATTTATTGACCCTTTTTTCCTTATAACATTTATCCACACTTAAAATGTGCAAATATAGAAAAGAATAAGGAAGAAAATGACGCACTCCCCCCCCCCATAATCATCTAATCAGCCTCTCTGATCATTGCTGGGTTGCTCATTCTCATCTGTTTTCTGTTCAAAAGTCGTGTTTGCAAATTTTTTTAGTTTTATACTTGGGCTTCTGTAATGAAATATTTTGCACCTACCTGCCTTTTTTTTTTTTTTTTTTTTTTTTGAGACAGGGTCTAACTATGCTGCCCAGGCTAGAGTGCAGTGGCCCCATCATAGCTCACTGCAGCCTCAGCTCAGTCCTGGCCTCATACGATCCTCCTGCCTCAGTCTCCAGAGTAGCTAGGATCACAGATGTGTACCCCCCTACCCAGCAAATTAATTTTCCCAACTAATATTTGAAACAGTTTTTGTAGAGATAAGGTCTTGCTCTATTATGCAGGCTGATCTTGAAATTCCTGGCCTCGGGTGATCCTGCTGCCTTGGCCTCCCAAGTGCTGAGATTACTGGCATGACCCACTTGCTTGGTCTTAACTGCTTTTATATGACACCAAACCTTAACAAAAAAAGTTTAGGATTTCTTTTTGACAAACTGTCCATCTTTATAAAAATCTTAATTATTCAAGTGTTTAGCTTTATTATTTTCCTGAAACATTTGTGTCTTTCTTGCCTCTTGTTCCTTTTCCCGAGACATCTTCGTTCTTCACCAGCAGTCACAGCTCCCTGCTAGTGGCTCCAGTGGCTCATGCAGTACTCAGTGTCTGCCCCCTGCCCTCAGTCACGGGACCCAGACTCACCACCCCCGCCCCCACCTCCTCAGCAGCAGCGTTCTTCAGGACTTGTTTTCAAGTGTGAGAGGAAGTTATAATTTATTCCTAACTCATGAATGTGTGAACAGGGGTGACAGTTTAAATTCACTCATATAACTATGTCTTGCTTATTCAGAAGATATGTTGCTGAAATTGGATGTAAATCACATTCAAAATTAAAACATATTTTCCTTTTGGAGTTTTCGAGGTCACCCAAGAAACAAGACTCCCTTGCCCTGCCTTTCCCTGAAACAAGTTCTGAATGGACTGAGTGGCACCTGAGGAGAGCAGGGGTGCAGTGGTGCCTTTCTCACAAGAGCAGATAACTGCAGGTGTGGGAGCCTCCTGCTGCCCTGGACACAGCTGACCCACTGCCATGTGGGCAGCATCAGCAAGGTGAAGCCCAAGCTGACATGGCAGCCGGCAGCCCCTCTCTCCACACAGGCTTACCCCACCAGCTTTGTCCTGCCTCTCCCCAGGCTGATGGAGCAGTGGGACTTCCAGCCCAACCTACAGCATCCATTGCCCTTGGCAGAGGTCCCTGGTGCTGACTGGGTTTGTTCATTGTGATGTGTGGATTCAAGGTCCTTAACTGTGCAGTCGGGGCGCTCTTCATGGTCACATCTGGAAAAGTAGCACTGATGTGCTTTGCTGCCTTGACAGGGTGTTTCTGTAAGGGCATAACCTGCGCTCACTTCAGTAATGTGCTTTCAGATGCCACACCAGAGAGAAAGGTCTGTGTGTCCTAGGTCACCATGCAGACTCACACTGGCTTGGGCTCAGGGTTCTCTTGACTTCCCTGAGGTCAAACGTATCACAGGAAGACAGGGAAATATCCTCCAGCAGGGCACCTACAGACAGGACAGAAAGTGCGCTCAGGGCACTGACAGGCACAGCTCCCCGGAGGCACTTAGGAGGGGGTTACAGGGCTGGCAGGCTGCTCCAGTGCCATCCTTACAACCTCGGAGTTCAAAGACCTCAAACTCTTGGGAGCAAGACACTTTTCCAAAAGAGCATAAAATTTGCAGCAACAGTTGTAGCTTCTGGGCATCAGTTTTTTAGTTGGCAAATTATGTTTATTCAGAAAGAAATCCATAACTGAATTTGTCATAAAAGAATAGATACACACATGGGGTGGTGCCTGTGGCTCAAGGGAGTAGGGCACTGGCGCCATATGCCGGAGGTGGCAGGTTCAAACCCAGCCCCTGCCAAAAAAAAAAAAGAAAGAAAAGAAAAGACACATGCTGGCCTCTCTGTGCATTTTCTTTATTTGCAGCTTGACTTATCTAGAAGCTGTTGATCAGCCACAGTTGCCTTTTTTCTGAAGGATTTTTAAACGTACGGTCTTGTGTCACTGAGTGACAGGGATGGGTTTTGAGACGTCCATCATTAGGCGGGTCCATCACCGTGGAAACGCCACCAAGGGTGTTCGCACAGACCCACACAGCACAGCCTGCTGCACACCTAAGCAACACCAGAGAGAAAAGACTTCTATGTTCCAGAAAAGAATAAAACTAAACATAATGAACACTTTTATATGAGGGTATACACATTTCAAGAGAAACTTAAAAGACGCTTTATCTGTTAAAGTCCAGCATTATATAAAAGCAAGTAGATGCAAAATCTTTTATCATCAGTGCCCAACCATAAGGCTAAAAAAATCTGCCAACACAACCTTTGCACAGAAGACAAAGGAGACTGTGCCACTCGGCTTTGACCCGTTGTCAGCGTTTCTTCCTGATTCACCCAGACAGCAGAGCCTTGGCAGGCAGCAGGGTGGGGGGTGCCAGACGGATTCGTCTCTCCTGGTCACGCACCACCGCATCACGAAGCGTAGCTTCCTGCTCCCAGCCTAGAAACCTGTGCTTGGGTCACTGCACCAAATACCGTGGGCACCTTTCACACAGTGGTGTTGGTGCATCTGAACGTGCCTGACCTGAAAAGGTCCGGTGAAGACACGGTATTGTAATCTCACAGGCACACTGTCAGTGCACAGCGCGTGACCGTAGGGCTTCACAGCTTTGTTGGTTGTCTTGGTTTTCTTCTTTTTGCAGTTTTTTGCCCCGGGCTGGGTTTGAACCCGCCACCTCCGGTACATGGGGCAGGCACCCTACTCCTTGAGCCACAGGCACCACCCTTGGTTTTCTTTAGTTTTGGAGATTTTTGTGGTTTTTTTTAATAATAGGTTACTTACTAATTGTCTTTATGCTTAGAATAATCACACAGAAAAGTATATGTGCCCTGCATCTAGAAGCAGTAAATACCTCAGGCATCTGAAGTCTCACTCTATCGATAGGGAAGCCTGGAGAATATTCATTTCTGAAGTCCCTTGGGGCTTCAGACATATATATATATATATATATATATGTGTGTGTGTGTGTGTGTGTGTGTCTGTCTGTCTGTCTGTCTGTCTCTCTTACAGCCTTTGCGTTTGTAAAGACTTGGTGTTAGGAATGACATGCAAGTCCCTGGCTCCATTCTCCCCACCCAGCCCATTTTGCATCTATGCTGTGTCCCAGGTGGAGATTCCCACACTCTGATCCCCATGGCCAGATGATCTTTCCTTTACTCTCCCTTCCCGGGCCCTTTCCACTGATGGTCACCCAGCGCTTGCTGCTTGCCACCTGCAATTCCAGGCATTGGTTAGACAGGAAGGAGGAGGGAGAGCCACTAGGGCCATGGGTGATCTGGCCTGATTGTCCTGGGGGGTGAGGATGGGAGAGGAGGGGTTCTGTTTGTCCCTGGGGCAGTCATGCCTTTTAGGGTTTTTGCAGAAATGTCTGGTGTCCCAGCAGATGCAGAAGAGTCAGGCTCTGGGCTGCACCCACCCGGGGATCCTTGAGAAGCAGGATGTTTGAAGTCAGCGGGCTAACAGGAGCCCTGCAGTTCTTGTAGGGCGTGACTGGGCTCAGCCCTGGGACAGATCCATGGTGAGAAGTGAGAGGAAGAGCAGGAAGGGGGCTGAGCAGAGCACTCCCAGGCATGAGGGCAGGTCTGCAAGCTGAGCTTCCTGGAGGAAGCACAGTCTCCACTTGGTGCCATGAAGGTTCATGGTGGCCTTTACAGGGTAACTGGGGACAGCATGGGGCCCAGCCCTCCAGAGCAGGGTGGGAGCAGGGGCACAAGGGAGTTGTGATAGCAACTGCAGACAGCTTCTGTGTGAGGAACAGGCTCGTGGAGAGGGCTGCAGGGTCACAGGATGGTGCCCTTCAAGTGGGACTTGAGGGCCTCTGTGTATTGATGGGAGTGATCTGGTCAAGATAGCTAAGGGCTACTCACAGGAGCCAGGTTCTCAGGGAGGCTGGTAGGCAGACCCTGCTAAGACAAGCTTTGGACAGGCTTTGTCCCGTGCAGCCAGGTGAGTGGGGGAGGTGAGGACACCAGCAGGGGCCTGCTACACATAGGAGAACCCCCAGTGGAGGGGCCTCTGTGGGGAGGGGGCAGCCACTGAGGCTTAGGCAGGGGAGGGAGAGAAGACTGGGTGTGGCGTGGATGGGAATGCAGACCTCTAGGCATCACTGAGCACTCTGTGGGTGGGAGGAGTCTCTCTGGCAGCCCTCCTCCTTGGGAGCTTATCAGGTTCCATGTGCCTGGGGTTCTTCCCCAGCCCCTACCCACACCCCCAGCTAAACATAGTGGCCTTTGCTGTCCTTTAAACATTTATGGAATTGCCTTGGTCATGACCAGTATTTCAGGGTGAGGTCTTTGCTGATGTCTGTGGTTGTTTGATTCTTACTTAGTTTGTTGATGTGTCAAGTCCCTTCTAAGTGGAATTGGAAGCTCCAATATGGGCCATGGCCTGGGCTTCTCCCCCTAGACCAGCAGTCCTCAACCTTTTGGGCACCAGGAACTAGTTTCACGGAAGACAGTTTTTCCATAAACCAGGGGTTGGGTGGGGTTGGTGTCAGAATGATCTAAGCACGTTACATCTACTGTGCTCTTTATCACTATTACATTGTAACAGATGGAGAAATAACTGTACAATTTACCCTGATGCAGTAGAATCAGTGGAAGCCCTGAGCTTATTTTTCCTGCAACTAGACAGACAGTGACAGATGAAGGTTTGCCTGTTTGTCCGCCACTCACCACCTGCTGTGCGGCCCAGGGGTTGGGGACCTCAGACACAGACCGCTGAGCAGGAGTTTTGGCGCTCCTGAGAGTTGAGAGGCACGTGCTCTTGCGTGTGTGGGTTCCTGTGGAAAATCCTTTGGCTCTGTCTTGCCCACTAGTACAGCCTCTTGAGACTGATTTGCTTATCGCCTGGTAAACTTCAGGTGTCGTCTCAAACCACTGATGAGATGCCAGAAGTAGGGTTCACGTAGGGTTGCAGGCAGGTCAAGTGAAATCGTTGTTCCAAGCTTCCGCTCCGACCGGAGAGCATGGGAGGATGGGAAGGGCGTCCCAGTCACTTTTGTACCTTCAGGCCTCACAGACCGTCCGGGTCCCAGCAGGACCGTGGTTAAGGCTTCTTACCGAGAAGAATGAGATGCCGGCATGTAGGAGCCCTCTGCAGTAATAGATCAAAAAAAAAAAAAAATGTATGTGCTTGCAGATTTTGCCAATTTCCACAAGAAATTGTTCTTCAAATGGTGGAGAGATGTCGGATAAGAAAACTTCAATTACTTGCTCACCAGTATATGATTTCAAGTAAAATTGAGTTCTACATCAGTGAAAGCTTGCCTGAATATTTTATGCCTTATCAAGCAGAGCGGTTTCGAAGACTTGGGTAAGAACGAAAGTTAAAATCAATAATGTCAACATTTAAACTGACAAATTCTACCTCAGAGCTCTTAATTGTCCCTTACTTGATCCTGGGTGACATATTTCTGTTTGGTTCATGGCTACGTGACTGCCTCATGCTGAACATGCGTAATGGGCAGTATTGTCATTGCTGTGACTTCTGCTGCCCAGTTCTGCTGCTCAGACTTTGGCCTCTGGGGTTAGTCCCTAGGTTTTCCACTCTAGACTTAGCTTTTGTTTAAACCTGCTGATCTCAGGAGCAGCAGGGGCAGCATCCTATTCTTCTGGTGTGTTGTTTTCTTTCAGCTACGTCTCTCTCTCTGATAATGAGAAGACGGGGTGCAAAGCCCGGGAACTAAAATCCGTTTACGTGGATGCAGTAGGACAATTTCTTAAGCTGATTTTTCACCAAAACCATGTCAACAAATACAACATCTACAACCAGGTAAGAGGAGTGCGGCTTCTCCTGCGAAGCCCCCGCCCTTTGTCGGGTCACACAGTTGTGGATCTTTCCTTAGATGAGTTTTCAGGATTTTCTTGTAAGAGAGGATCTTTTCTGGGAAAACACTGAGCTCTCTGACCTGTGCTGACACGGCAGCCTCTGGCACAGGCACCTCCTGCCCACTAGGAGCAGGCCCAGTCGGTGCCCAGGAGAGAAGCTGCCAGCATCACCAGACCACAGACTTCAAAGACTCAGAACAGAAAAACATTCATTAAAATGTTTATATCAGTTACAGACGATGAAGATAACATTTTGGATGTGTTGTGTTAAACCCCCTGTTTCTTTTTAATGTTAATGTGCCTACTTAGAAAACGTAAATGGCACGGCACGTGTGTGTGTGTGTGTGTGTGTGTGTGTGTGTGTGTGTGTGTGTGTGTTCCTCAGTCTCTCCAGCTCCAAGGTGCTCATTCCCAGTGTCTTCTTCCCTCCCGTTTTCCCCCACATGATTGATATAGTAGAAATCAACCGTGTTCAAGGCAGTCTTGTTCACAACATCCTCTGCCCCCTCAGAGAGGAGTGCAAGCACCCAGCAAACCAGGCTGGTAGAGCAAGCCCAGAAGCTAGAGGGGCTCCCGGTGCAGCTGTGCTGCTCAGTACAGGGTGGCATCGCTCGCTGGTAAACTGGAAGGCTGACTTTCACCCTCTGCCCCTCTCTCCCCTACCGCCACTGAGTCCCAACCAGCGATGACCTGGTGACCTGGTTAGACCATAGTGGTTCTCAGGGGGAGGGGAGGGAAGGGCAAGTGAGGGCCTCTCTCAGGTGAGGACCACCCACTGGGATTAACTGACCCATGATAACTTAGCCTGGTTTACCAAGGTCACATAGATAGGACCTCCTCCTCCGCACTTGAGTAGATGGTTTGTCACTAGACTAAGTTAAAACTTGGGGAGTTTTTAGCTGTTATTCTTTTTAACATCCAAATGGTTAATAGCTGCTTAGTTCAGCAGTAGACTATTTACTTACATATATAAAAAACTAAAAGCAATGGTATACAGTCGGATATTTATAATTGATATTTAATTTGATACATATCGTCCCATCCGTAATGGAATAGGTCAGAGTTTGTTCAGTCCGTCCAGCATTTTATACTGAGTTTCTGTTGATTTGACTCTTTCTTAGGTTGCTTTGGTTGCAATAAATATCATTGGAGACCCTGCAGATTTCAGTGATGAAAGCAATATTGTAAGTTTGAGAAGTTTAATTCCTAAGGAAGAAAAATTTTTAACAGGAGGGGATCATTTTTTTTTCACAACAAAAAGTGTGATTTTTAAAATCTTTGTAAATTAACTGGTAAATACTATTAGATGATTTTTAGCACCCATAGTATATTAAACTTTTCTTTTACTCAGCATAATTAGCTGTCCCTCCAAAAGACTAGAATCCTTGGTGCTGAGACAGACAACTTTCTGTCACATATTCTCATAGTCAAGATCTGTTGTTCCCTTCTTGCTCTGAGAGACTGAGCGGACACTTTGCTTCCACAGACCTCTAGAGAGAAGCTGATTGACCTTTATCTTGGGCACAACACTGAGGACCCAGCCCTGGAAGGCACTTCTGCTGGGTAAGAGTCCTGTTCCGTGGCAGGGAGTATCTGCAGAATCGTGGAAGTGTTTCTGGATTTGAGAGCCTCCAGATTCAGTGTAGAGCCAGATAAGCCACTGATGGGATTGTCTTTCATTTGCCCACAGACTGAGGTCATTGCTTTATTTAGCCATCTTTGTTACTGCCCTTCAGAGACTCTTCATTTCTTGTGTTCAGGTATTATTAGAAGGCTTCTAAAATGCATTTGGAAAAAAGACCTATCAGCCATCCTTTGATATTTTATTGGCATAAGCAAATTCATAGGTAAAAATCAAAGGTATTAATTGACCCAAATTAATAGATACCAGAGACTCCATCCCATGATTACTTTAAAAAGACATTGTTTAGGGAAGTGAGAAATACATGTACCAGTTTTTAAAAACACAATTTTTACCAGTCCTTCCCTACCATTAAAACATTCTTCATTTTGGGGGTGCCTGTAGCTCAGTAGTTAGGGTGCCAGCCACATGCTCCAGGACTGGTAGGTTCAAACACAGCCAGGGCCTGCTAAACAAAAAAAAAAAGTTCTTCACTTTAACAATTGTAGATACTTTTACTACCTTCTTTTCCCAGCAGTATAAGGAGCCTTGGTGGGTCCACAGTGGGGGGACTAAAGATCTCAACTGCACTGTCCTGGGTCACCCTCTGCTGGGGACCGACACCCCTCTGGGTGTCCTCAGGACAGTAACGCAACTGCACTGTCCTGGGTCACCCTCTGCTGGGGACAGACACCCATCTGGGTGTCCTCGGGACAGTAGCTCCCTCCACACTCTCACCTCATGCTTGCTCTGGGTGACAGCATGAGCATCCCTTTCCAAAGGCACCCCATCTAAGGAAGTTTTGAATTTGGCGTAAATGCACTTTCCCTGCATGTAGTCAGACTGCCAGCAGGAGTGAGTGACACTGAGCCAAGCTCCTCTGTCTGCACACGTGTGGATCAGAGTCTCTGTGTGGCTGCTCGGGAACACCTGCTCTCGCCCGGTGTGCACACTGGGGCAGCAGCCATTCTGCACAGCCACCTCCTGTCCCTGCACACTGGTGTGAGAAGGGCCTGTCAGCTGGAGAGAGGCTGTGTGGTAGGGGAGATGCAGACCCCGGCTGCCTCGGGTGCTGTGCCCGTGCAGTCTTAGGATGTGCTCGAGGGTGTGCGTGTAATATTTACAGAAGGTACAACGAGCATTGTGTACCTACCTTGTGTAAGCTTCTCAGCCTCTGCCTCATAGGAAAATAGCAATTCCCTTCTTACATTTCAAAATGGGGACTTGAAACCTTGCAGGGGCAAAGAGCACTGAGGAGCGTAGGGCTGTGTCCCCCACTGCTTGTCACTGACCACATGGGTTTTTGTCCTTGCTGAAGTTCATGCCAGTAAAGCAGGAACAACCAAATTAATTGATACATTTTAGACTCTCAATATCTCTAAAATTCCTTATGTTGTTTTGATTTATGTGTTAGGTCAGCTGTTAGCACGAGCTGCTGCGCAGAGTAGGTAGACAGTGCCCAGTGTGCTGCCCAGCTCCAGGCTCTGGGCTGGGATAGCTGCACAGAGTAGGTAGACAGTGCCCAGTGTGCTGCCCAGCTCTAGGTTCTGGGCTGGGATAGCTGCACAGAGTGGGTCAACAGTACCCGGTATGCTGCACAGAGTGGGTAGACAGTGCCCAGTGTGCCACTCAGCTCCAGGCTCTGGGCTAGGATAGCTGCGCAGAGTGGGTCAACAGTACCCAGTGTGCTGCGCAGAGTGGGTCAACAGTACCCAGTGTGCTGCGCAGAGTGGGTAGGCAGTGCCCAGTGTGCTGCCCAGCTCCAGGCTCTGGGCTGGGATAGCTGCACAGAGTAGTTAGACAGTGCCCAGTGTGCTGCCCAGCTCCAGGCTCTGGGCTAGGATAGCTGTGCAGAGTGGGTCAACAGTACCCAGTGTGCTGCACAGAGTGGGTAGGCAGTGTCCAACGTGCTGCTCAGCTCCAGACTCTGGGCTGGGATAGCTTGGACATTGTTTTTTATTTGTAGCATTTTTATAATCAAGTGAAGTCTGTGTATTCGTCTCTGGGACACCAGAGCAAAACTAGCTAATGTGATCTTGCAGAAACACTAAAGTGTGTCACTGTTCAGTCATCCCTGAGACTAACTGATGCAGTTCAGAGAAGTCGCAGCTGTCCTGGTCATCAGCCTGGCCTGCAGCCCCAGCTATGAGCGAATGCCATTCACAGGGTGGGGAATGTTAGGAGGGAGATTTGGGGGTTCTTAAAACTGACATATTCTCATGTCCCATTTGAATTTATTTTAAAATTTTGTTTTAATTTTTTTTTGAGACAGACTCACTCTGTTGCCCAGGCTAGAGTGCCATGGCATCATTATAGCTCATTGTAGCCTCCGACTCCTAGGTTTGAACAGTCTTTCTGCCTAACCTCCCAATTACCTGGGACTACAGGCACCTGGCTAATTTTTCTGTTTTTAGTAGAGAGGGGGTCTTAACTTGTGTTCAGGCTGGTCTCAAACTCCTGAGCTCAAACAGTCCACGTACCTCAGCCTCCCAGAAGCTGGGATTACAGGTGTGAGCTACTTTACCCAGCCTCTATTTGGATTTATTGATAGTATTATACAAACCAACTAAATCTATATGACAAAGAATATTTTCATTATAATTTATCTATCTATAAGATATCCAGGTCACAGCAAACAGCTGGCTTATTTCATGTAGTTGCTACAGCAGACTGAAACTCTTTGAAATTTGGCTGCTATTAAAATTTTTGTTGAGTGGTTTAGATACATTATTACTCTAAATTCTAGGCCCAGAAGGAAGCTAATGGTTGCTTTACCATAAAACTTGAATAATAGAGGTAATATTTAGAGGACTTATTCAGATAACTAAAAACATGACTCAGGCCAGGCAGGGTCATATCTGTAATCTTAGCTCTTCAGGAGGCTAAGGCAGGAGAACCATTGAGGTCAGGAGTTAGATACCTGGGCACCAGAGTGAGACCCCCATCTCTAAAAAAAATAAATAAGAAAAATTAGCCAGGTGCGGTGGCAGGTACATGTAGTTCCAGCTACTCTTGAGAGGCTGAGGCAAGAGGATCGCTTGAGCCCAGGAGCTCATGGCGGCAGCAAGCTGTGATTGTGCCTCTGCACTCCATCCCGGGTGACAGAATGAGACCCTGCCTGTTACAGAAAAAAAAGATCACTTGTACTTCTGAGAAGACTTTTCTGATCTCCTGGGGGACTTGATGGTTGATGGCCCACAGATTAACAGTGCAGACCAAAGCTCAGTGGTAGCAGTTCTTCACCGATGGTGTTCATCAAAAGTATTGTGGTGGTGGCTCACTGCCTGTGGCTCAAGTGGCTCAGACGCCAGGCACATACACCTAAGGTGGCGGGTTCAAATCCAGCCCGGGGCCCACCAAACAACAATGATGGCTGCAACCCAAAAAATAGCTGGGCGTTGTGGCAGGCACCAGTGGTCCCAGCTACTTGGGAGGCAGAGGCTGGAGACTCGCTTGAGCCCAGGAGTTGGAGGTTGCTGTGAGCTGTGATGCCACTGTACCCAGGGGGACAGCTTGAGGCTCTGTCTCAAAAAAAAAAGTACTGTGGTGGTGCTGTAAAATGCAGATGCTGGGACTCCACCTGGGCCCACCGAGGCACACTCTTGGACAGTGGGGCCTGTTCATCTATTTGTTTTGTTGGTTTTCTTTTTAGAGACAGAGTCTCACTTTGTCCCCCTCAGTAGACTGTTGTGACATCACAGCTCACAGCAACCTCCAGCTCTTGCGCTTGGGTGATTCTCTTGCCTCAGCCTACCGAGCAGCTGGGACTACAGGCACCTGCCACAACGCTCGACTATTTTGTTTTGTTCTTTTTCTCTCCCCCCATTCTACAATTGCTTCACATTCACTGTTACATGCCCAGTGCCTCCAAGCAACCTGGCCCAGCGTCTGCGCTGGAATATCCGCTGAGTGGGTGAATGAGTGCACTCACCAAGGCTCAGGGGCCCTGAAGCTCGAGCCAGGAAGATGTGCTTGCACTTTAGAACTCTGTGACCCGAAGCTGGTCACTGACTTCTCTGAGCCCCCCTTTTTCGTGCAAGAGATGTTCTGTGACTGGGGTGGGTGGGGGTCCTAACTCTGCGTCTTCAGCGCTGAGCTCCGGGAGCTCCTGCTGGACTGGATGACCTCTGAGATACTCATTTCTTCCCTTTAGGAAATCTGACTATATCTCTCCACTAGACGACTTAGCTTTTGATATGTACCAAGACCCAGAAGTTGCACAAATTATACGCAAATTGGATGAAAGAAAACGTGAAGCTGTCCAAAAAGAACGCTATGATTATGCCAAGAAATTAAAACAAGCTATTGCTGATTTGCAAAAGGTACTGCTTCTGGAGAAAGCCGTTCCTTTTCTGTGCTTGTGGTAGGTCTGATATGTGATTATTATAACTATATGTCGAAACAAAGTAGGAAAGTCCACGTGAGTTCAGAAAGCTCAGCGGGGTGCAGTGCGGGGCGGGAGCCGTGCCCATAGATGCAGCAGGAAACGGAAGCGTTTGCTTGCCTCCTCAGACTCCCATTCAGGGTCATCATTGGCCAGCTCGCCACTGGGACCCGTAGTGCTGTGGGACATGGGGGACAAATGAGCTGGCCTGGAAGGGACTATGAATGTCAACACGGGGCAAACGGCCAGACCTTTGCCATGACCGCCGCCCAGTTCCCCCTTGCCCATGCCCTCTCCCTGTGGGACATTGGCACAGTCGTTGCCTCTACTGTCCAAGCGATACGCTAAAATTGTCTTTGCCCTTGATGTGAGTTGATGCACACTTGAATCCAAAGCCACCATTCTTGGCTCCAGGTGGGTGAGCGCCTTGGGAGGTACGAGGTGGAGAAACGCTGTGCGGTGGAGAAGGAAGATTACGACCTGGCCAAGGAGAAGAAGCAGCAGATGGAGCAGTACCGTGCCCAGGTGTACGGGCAGCTGGAGCTGCACAGCCTCCTGGACGCAGCACTGGTGGGTGCAGGGCCGCCCAGCAAGGGGGTGGGCAGGAGCCTAGGGGAGGAGAGACAGCTGTGGTGCTCATACCATTGGGTGTCTGTTTTGTAAATGAAACGCAGAAGATTTTGTAATGCACAGGGGCTATTGTAATAGGTCAGCTCGGTCTTTGCCGTGGTACCTTCTCTCAGGAGGAGTCACAGTAGTGGCTCGGAAATGAGTCAGGGCTCAGGGAGACAGAGGCCCTGGCGCTTCTGTCTGTGAGTCCTTTAGCTCTGTTCCCAGCCTCTTCTTTGTGAAATCAAATGGTAACCCTGCCCCACTCACCCCTCAGAGCACTGTAAGGCTAGAGGGAGGGAGTCATGCTGATGGCTTTGCATATGGAGCCGGCATTTCATGTAAGAAATCCTGCTGTGATTGTTGGAAGTCATGCAGGCAGATGGTATTCATCCCACATGACGGGTCGGGAGGCTGAGCCCCTGAGACACGGGTGGTGGCTCAGAGCACACACTCTAGAGCTGGACTGCCTGGGTTCAAATCCAGGCTCCACCATTCTAGCTGTGTGATGGCTGACTAATTCTTATGAGTTCTTTGCCTCAGTTTACATGAGGGTAAAAACAGTAAGTGTCAGCCGGGTGTGGTGGCTCACGCCTATAATCCCAGCACTTGGGAGGCCGAGCCGGGTGTATTGCCCGAGCTCACAGGTTTGAGACCATCCTGATCCAGAGCGCAGACCTCGTCTCTGAAAATAGCCAGGCGTTGTGGTGGGCGCCTATAGTCCCAGCTACTTGGGAGGCTGAGGCAAGAGAATTGCTTAAGCCCAAGAGTTTGAGGTTGCTGTGAGCTGTGATGCCACAGCACTCTACTGAGGGCAACATAGTGAGACTCTGTCTCAAAAACAAAATAAAAGCAGTAAGCATTAGTGTCTGCAGCACCTGGTACCATGGCCAGTGCAGACTGCACAGCCACAGCACCAGGATCCCACTTGCCTTTGCAGACAAGTGGACAGCAGCACCAGACTTTAATCACAAATCTACTCAGGTCCAGCCCAGGTGCCTCCTCCCCAGCACGCTGCTTCTCTGAGGGCGCATGTGTGGATAAGCTGCATGCACTGTCGTGAGCACACACAAGTGTTCCTTCCTGTGCTGGCATTTGGGGCGTGTTTGTCACTTTCATAAGGGACCACGAGAGACAAGAGAGGCAAGTGCAGTGTGGCTGTGGGACTTTCACCCAGATTGTCACTCTCCATCAAAGTTTTCTTTTATTTTAAAACTTCTCGTTGTACCAGAGGTCCTTTTCCAGCATACCCTTTCTTACTCATCTGGGAGAGTGAGGTCATGCGTGGCAGAGGCATTTGAACTTAACTGTCCCTTTTTTCCTCTAGATGCGAAGACCTTTCGATTTGCCCCCGCAGCCCCTTGTTCCTTCTGGCAGCCCTGGCCAGCGAAAGCTGATGCCTGTACTACCACAGCCGGAAGAAAGAAGAACAGAAAACCAGTTTGCAGAACCTTTCCTTCAGGAAACGCCTTCATCATATTCTCTAACTGTGTCTCCCCAACACCCTGCAGTAGGCCAGTCACTGCCTGCCCCAGAGCCGCCTCCAAAGACCAATGTAAGAAGCTGGGGTTCAGGGAGGTATCCACTCTGTTCCGCAGACATTTACCCGGTGCGCGGGATACACGAGTACACCACACAGCCAAGCCGACTCTTGGCCTCCACTGTAGGAGAACCAAGCACAACATAAACAATAGACCTGTCGGCCTCTCCTCCTGCAGGAGACTGTGTCCACAGTCAGGCACCCCAGGCCTCCCCCAGGCTCCCCCTCAGTCTGTGCCCTGCATGTCCTTTACCCTGAGGGACAACTGCAGTAGACAGCTGTCTGCCCCGAGCTTTCACAGGCATGGCAGAGAAAGCTGGGCTAAAGAGTCTTTAACCGTGTCTTCCAGTTTTAAATAATAAGGCCCCAGTAATGAACATGTTTATTAAAATCAGGCTTGATACTTATTTTTAAGCAGTAAACTAAGAAAATAACAGATATCTTATTAGAAAAAGTAATAATCTTTATCTCATATCAACTGAACTGAAATTGCTACTGGTAATAGCAGCAATAGTCAATAGTAATTGAAACAGAATCTACATTGCTTTTTCCGTTATATCTACAATGAGTTTAGAAAGGAAGGGAAAGCCTCACCTAATTTTCTTGGTTACATTCTATTATATAAATTATTCTAACCTGATGATACTGGTATTTAGCACAATGACAGCTTACAGACCCAGTCAGCAGGTGCAGTAGCCTGCTGGTGACCGTCACATTGGGGTGGGAGGGAACGCACCCCAACCTGCACAGGGCTCTCCTTATTCTCCATACACCAAAGGTGGAGTCTCTGCCCTATGACGAGCGGCCACTTCCAGCTATTCGCAAGCAGCAAGGGGACGCATTGGTGGAGCCAGAAATGAGTGACACAGACTTCAGGGATGCACAGAAAGGGGCCGTTTCAGGGGAGCCGGAGCCCTTGACAGAGAAAGCTCTGAGAGAAGCCAGCTCCGCCATCGACGTGTTAGGAGAAACCTTGGTAAGAAAGGCGGGGGGATGGGGGCTGTGCGCATACATACACACAAAGGGGGACAGCCAAGGCTTTGTGTTTGTAATGTTATTGATTTCTCGTCGTTCTTGATGAATTGGAAAGTCTTTGTAAATTATTAATAACATCAAACACCAAAACCATGAGCTAAAAATTTCAGATTTTATAAGCAAGTATTCATTTAAGACTTGGTGTTTCTGGTAATCTCAGGACTTATATAAAACATCAGCCCACTTTCTCGAATGCCTACTGATTCCAGAGAAAAACAATCGCAGAGCACAGATGGACTAATCTCCCTGGAGAGATGACCTCACAGGTTTACTCCCCTGGTTCTCAGGTGTGAAACGCTCCACTTGATGGAGCTTCTAATACTTCCATATTCCAATGGAAAGTATTGAGGATAAATATTCCTTATTTAATCATCTCAAATTTTCTTTGTCAGTAAAAACATTTCTCTAAATATAAATATTCTTTAGAAGTTCTGTTTTTAGAAAAGATTCTTCTTAGTTTTAAGAAACAAAACAAAAGCCTTCAAATTATAAAGTGTTTGGCGGGTGGTTGTGTGATGTTGTGAAAATGGCAACCCTTGTATAAAGCCAGGTCCTGTTCCTGGCAGGTTGCCGGGGCGTATTCCAAGACGTGGTCGTACCGAGAGGATGCGCTGCTTGCTTTGTATAAACAGCTGATGGAAATGCCCGTTGGAACTCCAAAAGAAGATTTGAAAAACATACTGAGAGCGTCCATCTTCCTCATCCGAAGAGCCATAAAGGACATTGTGAGCCCAGTGAGTCCCTGCGCTGGCCCTGTCTGCAGCATCCGAGGATGAGGTCACACAGCTCGAGAGATGGGCAGCTGGTGACTTGTTGACACAGTGGCCAACTCTAGCTCAGTAGTATCACTAAGAATTAGTGTTCTCTAGCAAGAAATAGAGCATGTGAGCAACTATAAACGTAGGGTCTGTGGACTCTGCCTCTGCCTGGGTCGTCCTTGGGGTCCCGGGAGGGTCAGCTTTTCCATGGTCTTCACAGCCAGGTGCTGGCAGAGGCCTGATTCACTGCTGCAGACCAGTGTTCAGTGCCTGTTTTTATTTTTCACAAAACCTGCGGAGTTTGAGAGTTACTGTTAAGCCCTTAAGAATGAATATTCCACAGTTACACCATTGTATGCATCAGTATAGGAGTGTACCCCTTGAAGCAGGAGTCATAGATACTTAGTATCAAGGGACTGTGTTGAGTGTTTTATCACACAGTGAAGTGACAACTTGTATCCTCCATGTGCAGGAGAAGGCCTTTAGAAAGCAGTGTTCTGTTCATGGCTGGCTGGGCACAGTGGCTCACACCTGTAATCCCAGCACTCTGGGCAGCCAAGGCAGGTGGATTGCTTGAACTCAGGAATCCGAGACCAGCCTGAGCAAAACTAGCCAGGTGATGTGGTGGGTGCCTCCCCAGCTACTGGAGAAGCTAAGGCAAGAGAAAGGTTGCTGTGAGCTATGATGCTATTGTACACCACTCGACAGGGGTGTCTCAGCCCTTCAGACAGATGCAGTTTTCTTTTTCTTTTTTTTTTTTTTTTGAGACAGAGTCTTAAGCCTCCCAAGTAGCTGGGACTACAGGCGCCTGCCACAATGCCCAGCTGTTTTTTTTTTTGTTGTTGTTGCAGTTGTCATTGTTTTAGCTGGCCCGGGCCAAGTTCGAACCCACCACTCTCAATATATGCGGCCAGCACCCTGCCCACTGAGCTATGGGTGCCACCCAAGATGCAGTTTTCAACGTAATGTTCGTATGTGTTACTAATAGTAAGCGTCGTGTTTACGTTTTCAGAATTCCAGTGTAGCAGCTCACCTGTTTTATCGTTTTTCTCTCAGGTCTTCCAGGCTTCTTTGAAGTTGTTGAAAATGATCATCACTCAGTATATCCCTAAACACAGGCTGGGTAAACTTGAAGCAACGCACTGTGTGGAGAGGACCATTCCCATTCTGCTCACCAGGACGGGGGATTCTTCCGCCCGCCTCCGTGTCACGGCTGTAAATTTCATTCAGGTCTGAACCTCACTGTGGAGTGTGAAATATAGATGAAGAGCACCCTGCAGATTCCTGGCTCTCTCAGCGCCGTGCGCGGCTCCCTCTCTCAGCAGCGTTAGGAGTCATCCTTGATGACGCACTTTCATACACTCCTTGTGTTTTCTTTTGTTCGTTTTTCTTTTTTTGAGACAGAGCCTCAAGCTGTCCCCCTGGGTAGAGTGCTGTGGCATCACAGCTCACAGCAACCCCCAACTCCTGGGCTCAAGCGAGTCTCCTGCCTCTGCCTCCCAAGGAGCTGGGACCACAGGCGCCTGCCACAACGCCCAGCTTTTATTTATTTATTTATTTTATTTTTTTTTTGGTTGCAGCCGTCATTGTTGTTTGGCAGGCCCGGGCTGCATTCGAACCCGCCAGCTCAGGTGTGTGTGGCTGGCGCCTTCGCCGCTTGAGCCACAGGCACCAAGCCTAGAGACCTTCTTAGATGATATTTTTTCTATATTGCAATTTAAATGCTGTAAATTTTATCATTGTTTCCTCTATATCTGGCTCATTAAATGATGAATGTCTTAATGATAGACTTGTTTGAAACACACAGTGTGTAATGACACTCCCGCTTGTTCGTCTTAACCCCAGGAATCGTATCAACTGTAGACCCTTAGCTGTGTCACTCCTGGCTGACATTTAATAAACACTAAATAGAGGTGGTTCTAGCAGCAAAACTAATTTCTTTTAGAATTTTAGGAATTATATTTTTCTTAAGGTTGAGTAGTACTGAGAGCAGCAACCACGTTTTAGTTTTGTTTTCTGTAAAACCTTCATTAATCTTCAGGGGTCATGATTTTATCTCTCATGCTTCAGTTCACTGTGCTGTAAATGGAAATACGAGCTTACGGACGGATGGTTTGCTGCCGTGTGAGCTGTCCTTTTGTGTTTCCCTATTTTCCCCTTCAGGGTTTAGTTTGAAGGTCTTGCTAAGTTGTACTAAATGCCTCCAGCATCTTCTAATGGGAATTAAATCATGTTTGCTTTTTATAGGAAATGGCCTTGTTTAAAGAAGTGAAGTCTTTCCAAATTATTCCGTCTTACTTGGTGCAGCCACTAAAAGCAAACTCTTCAGCTCATCTGGCAATGAGTCAGATGGAGCTCCTGGCCCGGCTGCTGAAAGACCTGGGCACCGAGAGCTCCGGCTTCACTGTGGACAATGTGATGAAGGTGAGTGGGCCTCCCGGGACTCGCCACCACAGCCCCCCACTACAGCAGCGCCTGCAGCACAGTGTCTGCTCAGGGCCTGCTGAATGAATGAATGAAGGAAGGAAGGAAGGAAGGAATGAGAGCTTTCAGAAAACAACACTGTCCTGGCTAACCAGTGAGGGCCCCTGCACTCGGCCTGCTGTTTGTAATTCCATCATTTGGTGCTTAGTGTGTACAGATCTTTGTTGGGAGGCGAGGGCAGAGAACCAGTCATAAACCGTTGGTGCCAGTTGAATATTCTTTATCAGAAATGCTTGGCTCAGCGCCTATAGCTCAACCGGCTAAGGCGCCAGCCACGTACACCTAAGGTGGCGGGTTCGAATCCCCAGCCCGGACCCGCCAAACAACAATGATGGCTGCAACCAAAAAATAGCCGGGCATTGTGGCGGGCGCCTGT
>CAUYTI010119618.1:0-12086 GCA_963575145.1 Galago senegalensis
GCTGTGGCTTCACTGCTCACAGCAACCTCCAACTCCTGGGCTCAAGCGAGTCTCTTGCCTCCACCTCCCAAGTAGCTGGGACCACAGGCGCCCGCCACAATGCCCGGCTATTTTTTGGTTGCAGCCATCATTGTTGTTTGGTGGGTCCAGGCTGGGGATTCGAACCCGCCACCTTAGGTATACGTGGCTGGCGCCTTAGCCGGTTGAGCTATAGGCGCCGAGCCTCATCGTTTTTTTCTACCTTAAGACTTTTCTATTGCGTCTTTTCTTGCAGGACTGCTGGTCATGACCTCTTTATTTTTGCCTGAAAATATCTTTATGTTAAATTTATTTCTGAACAACAGTCAAGTATAAATTCCAAGCCGACAAGTATTTTTACAGAGCACGTCAATGATGTTGCAACCTTGTCTTCTGGTTTCAACTTACTTCATAAATATAAAACTTTTCATACATTCTATCTATTCTTGCATCATTTCTGATAAATGGTGTGTTCTTATAATTTGTAAATTTCAAATAAATATTTAAATTTTTTGACATAAGTTTTTATAACTTTTATATCAGTTATCTATTAATGCTTATTTTATACCAGTTATCTATTAATGCTGCCTGAGATCCTGGTCGCTTAAAACAACTGTAACCTCTTAGCATGTTAATAATTGTACAGTTTGGGCAGGACTCACTGGGGGAGCTTGCTTCTTTCCCTGGCACCAGTCAGAGTGCATCACCTGGAGGCTTGGGGATTCCTCCTTAGAGGTTTATCTATAGGACAACTAATTGGTGTTTGTTGAGAGCTCAACCGAGGTACAGGCAAAAAAGACCTTGATTCCTTTTCCTATGCTCCCTTTCAAGGTCTTCTTAGACTCACCCTGACATGGTTGGGGTTCCAACAACTAATATACCAAAAGAACCATCCAGAAACTTATGATATTTTGGCATCTAGCTTCAAAAGTCACACAAATCTATTTAGATTCAAGGGAGGAAATAGGCATCACATCTATTAATGAAAGGAATGTTAAAATTATTTAGGAAGGATGGCATGTGAGATGGAATATATTTGAGCCATTTTTAGAAATGCGCCAATACCGTTCTGCTATTTTTTCTTATAATTTGGCTAGAATCTTTGCTGAGATTTTCCCTTAACACTCTAGGTAGTAGTGATTTGTACCACCTGATAGGTTTTTTGCTTACATCTCCCCAGAGCTTTATTAATTTAATTTTATTGTTTTTCAAAAACCAGATTTTGAATTTTTAAGAACTTTCTCCATTGTGTGTTTCCCCCCTTAATTTCTGTGTTTGTATTATTTCTTTCCTTATCACTCTTTTTGCTTCGTATGATTCAGACTGTAGCATTTCTGCTTACCTCTCTGCAATCTCACTACTGCCTTCTCTAGCCACGTGAGCCTCCTGGCCACAGTTCATGATTGGCAGGTTTGTTTTCCTAGAGGTCTCACAGGTTCTTCCCTCCTAAATATTCACACAGCTTTTACCTTCGCACCGCAAATCTCCCCTTGTCATGGAGCGCTGTCTTCATCACTCTTAAAAATAGAAATCTGCCCTCAGTCCCTGTGTTCTCAGTCATCCTTTCTTTCTCTGCCTTTTATATTTTCGTAAAATCTATGGTTTTCTGTAATGTCATAAAGTTTCCTTGTTTATTTTTATTGATTCTTTCGTGATTCTTTATTCCAGCCTAAACTCCTTAAGTAAAAGTGTTTGTGCTCATGTAGCCCAAGTTGAATAGTTGAAAAAATATCCCCTTGTATATCATTGAAACTAATATTCTGGCCTTGCAAACATCTTCTCACAGTTGTCATTACCAAGGAAGAACTCAAAGCTGTTGGGCCAGGCAGATGTATAAGACCCGCAGTCCTGGCTGACGTAACTATCTAACATACCCACACCCTGACTTTATAGAATTCCCAAGGCTGGAATTTCCTCCTGCTCTGAATTTCTGCAGCATTCGTACGTAATCTACATTACTCAATTTTACACTGAAATTTTTACACTGTTTTTTTGCATCATACATATATTGCATTAAATATATATATACACACACACACACAGTGTTCATAAAGGTCACTACTTTAAATTGTACATGAACTTTATGGACACTGTATATATAATGCAATAAAATATATGCTATGTATGTGCAATAAAATATATGCTGTCTATACATATGTAATTAGGGTTTGGTCAGCGTTAGAGTCTCACAAACGTTTTCCAAGTCTCTCAGCTGTCATCATTTATGTGAGTGGTTTATAAAGGCTCTTACAGAAGCTGGTTGGCATCGCAAACCCTCTGGGTATTTTCCATAGAACATCTCAGCCAGCCGGAGTGATGTTGGTGATTTTCAAGACGCTCATCTGGAAGTTGCTTTGAAACTCACATCTGCCCAAGTATTTGCCCACAACTGCATCCAAAGCATAATGGCTGCTGCTTCTGTTCCTGCTTTCAAATCTCACGTGAGTGTTTCTCGTTAGAAGGTTCTAAAACTCAGAACCATATGGGGAAGGGAATTCTAAAGATGCAGTTGCTGGCTTCTCTGCCGAGAAGGCCTTAATGGTGAAAGCTGTGCTCTCTCTCTGACCTCAGACAGGGTAGCAAATAGTTTTTTCTTTTGTCTACGTAAAAAAATTGTTTAGGGAAAGCTACAATAAAAAAAATCATAATGTTCAGATCATATTAGTTTTTTGGTGATATAATGGAAATGTATGTACTAAATGAATAACAATCGAATATATATGTATCTATAAGCATTTCACAAAAATATTATAAAATCATTTTCTATTAATAGACTGGACAAGATCTTTGCATCTATAAACAGTAAACTTTCCCTTTGCAAATATAAAAATCAGGAAAGAGATATCATAAACCAAGGAGAAATTCGTTGAGGCTATGAACTATGAATAATAACAAATGCCAAATAATGAATTTCATGGTCACTTAATCAAGTGTTTAACTGAGAATTAATTTATCTGTGATTCCTAAAGACCTAGAAGAAAATAGTTAAAAAAAAAACTTAACTTCTCTTGAAGCATAATTAATTAGTTTTGTTTAAAATTTGGTCCAGAATTCAGGGATTGATCTTATTTGTGATAACAGCTCACTGCATTTTACAAAGCATTTGAATCAGATTCGAAGCCACAGAAACACAAATTACTTGTATTTTGTTTTTTTAAAAAAGAAACTGAAATTGCATTGTCTTTTTGTAAAAATAAAATCCAAAATTCATTTTTGGTTTTCCTGTTTTTTCTAAATGATCACTGATAATCACTTTTGGCACAAAAGTACATACCTCTGGTGATTTAGACTACAAAATCCTTGAAGGTAAGAACTACGTATTTCAAGTTCATGACTATAGCCCCAGCACTTGGAATAATACCTGAAAAGAAGCAGAAGCTGGTCGATTTTCAATGAATACATGGCTTTTATGTGTCTTACTTGATTGCAGATTTGTTCGGAAATAACTAAATTTTCTTTCCATAGAGTTTTTCTGCATTTGTGGTTTAGACTTATATGCATAATTTTGATGATTATTCTTTCCTCACACACCTCAAATTGTTTTTCTTCTAGTTGCTGACAATATACTAATTCTTTTTCATTAAACAAACGAACAATTGGAAATTTAAAATTTTTTTTCTACTTTTACTTTTATGTCTTAAGGTTATAGTTCAAATTGGGTAATAACATTCAAGCTAACAAATATTCCCTCTGCTATTTCAGTGAGGGTTGATATGCATTTTCTCTGCTAATCTTCTTTTTAGGGGGGGTGACTTAGTCAAAGTGATAATGCTGTACGATCTGATAGGGGACATTTTTCTGTCTTTATAAAAACAATCTATTTACTGCTGTACAAAGAAGAACTGCCTTTTGCTAGAACATATAAAAAAGATAAGAATTATTTCATTGTCATTAGCAGTGCCGTTAATTATGTCATTGGGTCTAATGCCTGAAAGTGGGAAGCAGGTCAGGAGAAAGGAGGAGTTTGTGTGTCTAGAGAAATGACATTCTTTCCCATGTTTTCTTTTCCCATTGAAGATGATTATCTGTTTTCTGGTGAAGTGTGTTAACTGATATATTTGAGTTTTATTTTTGCTTAATGCTACATGAGGGAGACATTAAAATAGCAGTAAGTGTTTTTAATTTACTCTCAGTCCTTTCAGCATGCAATATTGGGAGCTGTATCACTATAGGCAATCACAAAAATATGCTTCTAACCAGACCATTCTAGAGAGATGAATGTCATTTCTGCTACTTGGCCAGACTAAATGACCCCATTTCAAAACATGCTGGTGCTCTCATGGCATTGCTAAGCCTAGAGTATTGTTTTCTAAGTAAAGTTTATGGAGGTATGATCTATACACCATATAATTTGCCCATGTTAGTGTATAGTTCTATGAGTTTTGACACAAGAATATAGTTGTATAACTATTACAACTATAATATATAACTATATATATAACTATAAAATAGAGAATAGCTCTATCCTACCAAAAGTTCCCCGTGCCCCTTTAGAATCAATCTTTCCTCCACAGGCAGCTCCAGGTTAATCCTTGATCTGTGTTTTATGTCTACTGCTTTGGCTTAGATAATAAATATCATTATAAATGGATTTCTAAAGTATGTAGCCTTTTGAGTCTGGCTTCATTTGCTTCGCATAATAAATTTACCCATGTTTGGGGGGAATTAGTATTTTGTTCCATTTAGCCTAGAGTTAAAATGATAGAATCAGTAAGTGTTTCTTGTGCAAACTGTTACCAAGCTGATTTGTAAGTATAAAGCATATAAATACCTATTTTCAAATTCTTGTGCACACTATTTTACTGGAAACTCACAAGAATAAAACTTTAGGAAAAGCAACACAAATTAATTAAGAAAAATACATTAGAAGATTTTACATATATGCATTCTCTACTTTTTCACTTAGAATTTCACTGGAAATTTACAAGAGTAGTAAACCTTTAGGAAAACTAATAAAATTCAATTGATTAAGCAAACTATATTGGAAGATTCTAAATATGTGCTTTCTCACTTGACAAATTTACACAGTCTACAAAAAACATCTGATTCTTCCAGGAATTGTTACATTCTCTGCATGCCTTCAGAAAAAAAGTTTAGGCTAAGTGATTAAAATGAAACATTTATCAGAGTATTTATTACTCCAATTAATATATCAGGAAGTTGATTATTCACCATTCTTTACTAAGCATTACCTTAATTTCATTTCTCAATCTTACATAATTTGGTTATAAATGAGTACCGTATCTGTCATATGGTAAATTCAATTAAACTTAAATTTGACCCTACCTTTTGGTGGAAGGAATCAAATAGTAGAATTTCAATTGTAGTACCATAGTTGTGTCATTTTCTATGTTTTGATTGATCTCACAAATTGCATAGGTGGAAATATATGAAGTATATTTCTTTCCTAATAATTGTGATGAGGTTAAAATATATGTACCAGATTTTTTTCTTTACGCCTTGTATTTAAACCAAAAAGGTGAATTGTCTTATCTTTTCATGAAATTTTATAATTTTTACTATTTTCCATGTTTGGGGTTTAATTACAAGATTATACAGTTTTTATTTTTTCTCTCCAGAAGCAACACCTTACCATTTAATCGAAAAGCTCAAAGAGAAAAAGTAGAGAAAGACAGGCTACTTGAAAAGGATAGCTACATAAAAGAATTTTCCTACCATGAGGAGATACAGTGAAAAACAAAGCCCCTTGAGTGGTCCCATCCCACAGTAGTATCAAACCATTTTGCAAAAGCATCTTCCCTTTTTGTCCCCTTGCTGACAACCCTTGTGGGTTTTATTTGTATGCAAGTGAATGGCAGTTTATTGTGTCCCAGAGGACAGAGTATTAATGATCATTTGCTTCCTGCTGTGGGGCCTGTCATAATTTTGTAGTCAGAAGAGTGACAGAAGTGATGGCCAATCAGTATGCTAATACTGCTTGAGAATGGGTAGTTAGTCCATTTTAACCAAGGTTTTTCTGCCAAACTCTTAGGTAATTTTCATTAAAAAATGCAATTTTTGATAGCATCGCAAATTGCTAGATGGAACCAGTTGAAGAAACCATATATTTCTTTTGTGTGGCAGGCAGACTTCTGTCTCAGCAGGCGGCTTCTAGGGGAAAAAAAATAAAGACTTCTAATCTGAAAGCCCATTTTGGTCAGCAAGAATCAATCACTAAAACATTCAGCAATTTGTTATATCAATATCTTAACATGGAGAATTCTATGCAGCGTACGAAAATTAAATCTAGTCCCTGGCATGTAAACGGAAGGCAGGATCTTTAAAAATAATAGTGGAAAGTCAGATGTAAAAAATCCTGCGGATTTATACAATGGGTGATGCCGTTCATTTTCCTCATTACTGTTCTGTTTGTTTTTTCAATTTTTATGTCATATGTTTTGTCTTAAAGGAAAAAAAATGCCTAAAAACGATAACTTTCAGTGCTAGTCTGTAACTATTCAAATATTTTATTAGCCATTTTGTAGTATTTACTCTATAGTGACTGTTTCTTTAGCAAGGGGAAAAGAGGATTTCCTAGAATGATTTTCTGAGTGTTTGTTCAGCACATGAACACATGATTACAGAGGGGATTAGTGGATTAAGGTATCTACAGTTGGCGGCCTTCAGGCTACAGATAAAAAGAACTCTGCTTTCTCTCCATAAAATCACATTTTATTTTTCCTCATATAAAAACAATGCTGGCTATGTAAACTATAAACAGAAATATTTTGAGAACACTATTGTCACTTAAATGTGTTCATCATGGAAAGCAAAACAATAGTAAAACACAGCTATAATTTCACATATGTATATATAGGCCTCCAATAAATACAAGGTAATATCATTTAACAGCACAGATATGTGTGAGAATCTCTGATTAACCCCTGGGGCTGGGGAAAGAGTTGTTTTCTATCTGTATATTAACATTTGAGCCTACCTATCTTAAAATGTAAACTGGGGAGACTGTAATGAGGATCAAGGCTATTATCAGAAAAATACTCACTATATTTTAACACAGATTAAGTCGATATCACATCAAATGCAATTTTACTTTTTGGAAAACAGAGGAACAAACCTTGCCTGCTGCCTGCTGGGGTTTTTGTATATGCAAATATTTATACATTACAGAACACCCTGCTTTCCACAATCCCATGAACATTTTGCTAGTTTATGAGACGTTTATAACAAATGTGACTGATGAACTTTTTTACGATTGCTTATTAGAAATATATCATTTTGTAATTAAATACTTACAGAAATTCCATTCCAAGTCAAAAGATAACAAGTTAAGAACTGACGTGAATGCCAAAATACACGTATAATTTGCTATTTAAATTTAGTTGTATATTCATCTTAGAGAGTATCTTTTTCTCTAGTTTATAGAGGTTTTGCATTTCAATCAACTGCAAACATCGAAAAACACTGCTGTGGTGGCGTGGGGTAGGGAAATAGCTTGAAGCTGAACACACACAAGGGTGAATGGCTGTAATTATATTGGAGTGCGTCCAAGAAATCAGCTATTCTGTTTACACTTACGGCCTCTTCGAATTCATGTGCATCTCAAGCAAACATACTATACATGGATTTCAATACTAAAAACTGTTGACCTTGGTAGGGTAGTTTATTGACTGTTTTTCATGGTGCTGTTGCTGCTTTCTGCCCCAAATCAGAAATTAAGGTGAACATTGATACTAGAGCGTCAACTATATTTTGAAACATAGCTTTCCTCCTTCAAATTTAAAAAGCCTATTGGCTTAATGTAGTAAAACACTATCAAAATAAAGTCTTGATTCTAAGGTCCTTTAAAATTGCAGTGGACTTTAATTATCATAGACTGCTGAGGTATCCCTTGTGTTAGCCTAGAAACAGAATGTCGTATGTTCAAAAATCCATAAACTGGATTTATGTGAGTAGGGATGAAGGCAAATTTTGAACTTTCGGTGTTCTAATTTTAGGTGGTAGAGAAAGAAATGTTGTATTTATACAGAAATTTACTGATGTCTAATTTACATTTAAACCGATAAGCTATTTAAAACTTATCTCCTCTTCCCCCCCCACCCCCCGCAAATTACCTTAAAAAGGGAAATATGCTGATGTGGGCCACAGTAAGATCTACAGCACCACTGGGGCACAGCGTAGGAAGTATATACATTGTGTGTGTGTATTCATGGTGAAATTCCTTAGCATTTCATGCCTTCTTCATTGTATTCCTTTGGAGTTTGCGCTTTAATTTTATCTTCTGATTGTTGTTTTCTTGGGATCATCCTCCCCAGTATCTAATCTTTGGATTTTTTTTTTTTCGAGTTACATTCCTTTAAAATTTCATATATTTGGCATGAGGCTGGTAATTTTTAACTAACAGATTATACCTTTCATTTCTGTATTTACTAATATATACTTTTATACACATACCATGATGAAAAAATAACCGCCAGTAAGTTGACAAGTCTTTTGTCCACCGTATTCACTTCTTCAAAATAACGTAATGCCAAAGGTCATTGATACTTGGATGTGAATCATAGTCTGCCACTAACTAGCGAAGAGACTACAGAAGTTAGTTAACCTAGGTAGGCCTCAGTAGCATCATTCACACTTGCATGTAATTGTGGAACTAACATCCTAGGATTATTTTATTGTTTTGAACATTAAAATAGCACTTAAAAACTACCTCCCACATATTGTATTCTATGTAAATAATTGCTAACCTTAATAGTACAATTTATTTGGTCACCCGTTTCTTCACAATCTATCTATCACTAAATCTGGACTTTCTGATGCACTGCTGGGTTCAGTTTGCTAGTATGTGGAGGATTTCTGCCTCTATGTTTATCCTGAATATTAACTGGCATAGTTTTTTGTTGTTGTTGTTGTGTCCTTGTCTGATTTTAGGATAGAGGTAATTCTGGATTTGTAAAATGAATTTTAAAATAGACTTTCTTCTTTAATTTTGCAGAATAAACTGGGAATAATTCATATTAGTTTCTTAAGTTTTTTGGTAGAATTTAGTGACATTCTCGGGTCCTGGGCTTTACTTTGATGGAAGGCATTTAAAACTGATTCAATTTCCTCACTTGTTAGTGGTGTGTTCAGATTTTCTCCTTCTGTGTAATTTAATCTTGATAGATTGTGTATGTTTAGGGATTTATCCAATAATTCGGTGTTGTGTCAAATTTCTTGGCGTATAGTTTTTACTAAAAGTCTCTTGTGATCCTTGGTAGTTCTGTAGTGTCAGTTGTCATGTTTCATTTTTTTTTTTCATTTCTGATTTTACTTATTTGCAGCTTCTCATAGTCTTTTCCTAGGTTAGATAAAGCTTTGTCAATTTTGTTTGCTTTTAAAATACAACTCTTCATTTAGTTGATCTTTTAATTTCTTTTTCTTGTCTCCATTCTGATTATTTCTGTGCTGAGCTATTTTATTAATACTTTCTTCCTTCTACCAATTTTCCAGTTCCTTGAGAGGCATCATTAGGTGGTTTGTTAAAAGTGTTTCTTCTTTCTTGATGTAGGCTTTTACGGCTGTTAACTTCCTTTTAACCACTTTTGTTGTATTCCATAAGATTTCATATGATATATTTCCATTCTCATTTCTCTCCATAATTTTTTAATGTGTCTTAATTGTTTCATTCTTTTGCTTCCAGTTATAGCACTCCCTTAAATACTTCTTGTAAGGTTGGTCTAGTGGTGATGAATTTTCTCTTGTTTTCCCTATTTAGAAAGAACTTTATTTCTCCTTAATTTCGGGATAGCTTTTCTGGGTATATGATTCTTGGCTATGATTCTGGTGGGTTGTGGTAGTAGTGAACTGGTGCCTGGGGAATAGGTGCCCTGGTACTACATTAGTCATGGTGTGTGAGGTGCAGATGTTTGCAGCATCCAAGAAGCTGATTCCAGAGCACACCATATGCAAAGCTACAGCACCTCCGGGCCTGGGATGAAACCAGCCCATACTGGGGGTGGCTCCAGTGTGTGAGGTACAGGCACATGTACTGCTGTCATGAAGGCAGGGTTTGGGAGCACATCATGTGAAGAGTTATAATAGCTCCAGGGTCCAGGTACTGGGCTAGGTTGTTGTGAGGGTAGCTCAGGTGTTAGTGCCATAGGTCCTCACCATAGTGTGTACGGAGCTGCTTTCTGTAGCATAAGCACAAATAAAGCAACCTCAGATAAAAGACCGTGGAAGTGTCAGTCTTTAGCACTGTAGTGGCTGTAGTGTTTCAGGCAGGTGGAATCCGAAGTGTGGGGACATGTGGAGTGGCTACTGATTTGGAGTCATGGGCATGGGCATTTTCTCTTTTGGAGAAGTGTTGGCTCCAGTCTCAAGTGGGCACCACAGCAGCTCTTTGATTGGTGGGGGCCTCGGTAGCATCTCCCGTTTGGGAAATCTTCTACAGGGATGACTGCTGCTTGTCTCAGTGGTGAAAAATATCAATGTCTTCTGCACTGCAGATGGCTGGGGACCACAGTGGCATCCTCTGTATAGCTGAGACTCATGTACTGGATGCTGCTTCTTTGTTTCTAGCCAGCTCCACATGTCCGGGTATGCCAGTCTCGCAGTAATGCTTTCTGGGTCATTATTCAACTCTGTTTTTCTTGTTGTTGTTGTTGCATCACTGTTGCTGCAGATTCTTAAATGAACACTTGAGCCTACTCAGAGCTGTTCTCATCATGGATAATTGCCTATTTGTTGTTTTTCTGTGGAGGAAGAAGACTTGTAATTCCTGTTCTTCTATCTTACTAATGGCATCTCGCTTCCTTAGTTTCTTAAAAATTGAAAAAAATGACCAGAAATAAAGAACTTATATATTTATTTTAAGAAATTGGAAAATAGAATGGCAAAATAATCCAAAGGAAATTAGATATGGAGAAATAAACAAAAATAAAAATGAAATTAATTTTAAAAATTAAATTCAATGGAATGGTAGGTCTGATTAAGAACACGAGAGGCCACATAAATTTATAATATGTGAAATGGGATTAAAGAAAACTGCAAATGCTGAAAAGTTATATGAGAATTTTAAAAGGAGCATGAGAAAAAAGAAAACACCATTTGCTAGTCTGTGGTATCATATTTTAAAACCTCAAGAATATAGATTATTTCAAAGGAAAATCTCCTATCTAAGAAGAAATAAATTGAATTAGAAAAAATTTAGAAGGGCAATTGAAAATGTCCAATTTAAATTAAAAAATTGCCAAGACTAGACAGCATCAAATATGATGAAAGCTTTTCAATCTATTTGATAAAATCAGTATTATTGTCAGGCCCAGTGGCTCAGGCAGGTAATCCTAGCACTTTGGGAGGCCAAGGCCAATGCATTGCTTGAGCTCACAAATTCAAGACCCTGGCTCTACTAAAAAATAGAAAAAAAAATAGCTAGGTGTTGTGATACACACTTGTAGTCCCGGCTACTTGAGAGGGTTAGGTAAGAGGATTGCTTGAGTCTAAGAGTTTGAGGTTGCTGTGAGCTATGAAGCCACAGTACTCTAACCAGGACAATGGAGTGAGATTTTGTCTAAAATAATAATAATAATAATAATAATAATGACAACTCCCACCCAGAGTATTATCTTTGTAATGACCCTTAAGTAAGAAAAAAAATATATAGAGAAATCTCATTAAGTAAGTATATAGTATGACTGTTAGTATCTATAAAATGTAATGCATGAATCTTTAAATATCAGCGATAGCTGTCAACCTAATTTTTGGTATCCTCCAATCAATGGAGAAAAAAAAATATGGGCACTATGGATATATATTAATTCAAAGGCCATTCCATATTAAATCTGCTTGTAATTAATTATAGAAAGAGGAGGCATCTACTTAAATATTGTAGAGATTGCCAAACTCAAAAATAAGCACAATTCTAAATGGTGAAATGTTTTTTGTTTTTTTTTTGAGACAGAGCCTCCAGCTGTACCCCTGGGTAGAGTGCCATGGCATTACAGCTCACAGCAACCTCCAACTCCTGGGCTCAAGGGAGTTTCTTGCCTCCACCTCCCAAGTAGCTGGGACCACAGGCGCCCGCCACAATGCCTGGCTATTTTTTGGTTGCAGCCATCATTGTTGTT
>CAUYTI010119623.1:0-15501 GCA_963575145.1 Galago senegalensis
GAAGGTGAGACACACACGTGGAGAGCGTGTGAAGGTGAGACCACACGTGGAGAGCGTGTGAAGGTGAGACACACACGTGGAGAGCGTGTGAAGGTGAGACACACACATGGAGAGCGTGTGAAGTTGAGACAGACAGGTGAGTCACACACGTGGAGAGCGTGTGAAGGTGAGACACACACGTGGAGAGCGTGTGAAGGTGAGACCACACGTGGAGAGCGTGTGAAGGTGAGACACACACCTGGAGAGCGTGTGAAGGTGAGACACACACGTGGAGAGCGTGTGAAGGTGAGACACACACCTGGAGAGCGTGTGAAGGTGAGACACACACGTGGAGAGCGTGTGAAGGTGAGACCACACGTGGAGAGCGTGTGAAGGTGAGACACACACGTGGAGAGCGTGTGAAGGTGAGACACACACGTGGAGAGCGTGTGAAGGTGAGACTGGAGAGACAGACAAGGAAACGGGATCAGTTAAGACCTTTTGACCAGCCTGGGAAGTTACGCTGAGGAATAAAAAACATGGAAAAGGAGGGACTAGTATAGAAACAAGTTCAGAGGCGATGGCTATCCCAATTACCCTGATTTGATTATTATACATCGTACACCTGTCCCAAAACAGCACGTGCACCCTGTAAACATGTACATATGATTACTACGCTCAATAATAATAAACATTGAATTATTTCTAAATTTAAAAAAAGAATGAACAATAGGACAAAACAGAGGCATCAAAGAAACTTGAGTTGTTTTATTATTTGCGGACATCAAGTTTATATTTTCTTTAAGGGACACCTAGGCCAAGAATGAAAAGAAACAGTTTCAAATTAGGGGAGGGAACTCACATTGTTGCTAATCACAACACTGTGTCAGGTCTGATCGTGATGACCTATGGATAGGAAATCATGTAATCTACCCAATATCCATTGATGAAAACAATGAGATTAGCAGTTTAAAATGAGAAAGACTCAGAGAGGTCAAATAATTTCTCAAAAGTACAAAACTAACACGTGGCAGACTGGAACTCAGTGCTTCCTGACTCTGAGGAAGAGGTTAGGAGAGTGTGTCCAATTAATCCCTGTGCCTTCAAGACAGTCTGCTTCCTATAGGTAGCGACCTCATGTCACCTCATTATTGGCACACGCAAATGCCGAGTATTAATAATCTTTAAATAACAGCCTATGCCTATGAAGGAATGTGAAGCAACACTCTTCAGTCATGTTGAAAGTAAGAGTCTCACGAGATAAATGGTTAAAGCTCAGCAAAAACGATGACTCGCCCCAAAGACTACTGGAACAGGGAAGGCCTTACGCATATTCAAGAAAGCATCATTTCATTTCAACATCATTTTAACACACTGACATCCCTTCCACATTACAGATCCTTGGCCTTGGGAAGCATCAACTAACAGTTCCAGGAAACCCTCCAAATTGGGTAATTGCTTTCTTGGAGCGGCATCAGGGCCCTACGTTAATTTAACCACTAGGGATACTATGTTTGTAAAGGAACTTGGAAAGCACACGTCTCTGTAGGAGAAATAATTATTTTAATAGAGAAACAAAATGCAGAGAAGAAAGTCATTGTTTGGTCCTCCGGCTCCTTTCCCCCTGAGCACGTACACTCCGAACACAGCCCAGTAACACTATCTTCACCACGGACGGCTCAGCCTCCACATGAAAGGACCACGCAGGCAGCTGCAACCCTGCCAGGCCATCTCGAATTCAAACTAAGCAGATTGCCAATAGTAAGAATTCGGCCAACAGGAAAAAGAATAGAAAAAAAAGGCTTTCAGGAAATCAATACCTGTTATCTGAACTGAATCCACCATCAATGAACAGAAAAGGCAAGAATGAATGGTTTGAAGGATTCTCAGGTCGTGACTCAGGTCTGACAGTAAAGTCACAAAAAAAAGCAAAGACACCATTTTACCATTTTCTCTGGCTTTGTTTGGAATCTAGAGGAAAATTCAGGAGAACTGAAGTGAGAAGAAACAGGTTTCAGTTTAATATGAAAAGAAAAAATATATAAAATTATAATTAATCTAATTAATATTAAGTCAAAAGTAAAAGACAAGATCAAAACACATTTAGATTCAAAAGAATATATTTATTAAAGTGAACTACAGTGCTAAATAACCATAAATTTAAAAGTACATTTTTTAAAGAAAGGCAAACTTTATCCATCAGCCCTTTTGATGACATGCAGGACACTCTCAGGAACAGTGATTCCCCGATCAATCAATACAAAACTAAGTCATGATTAGCTCATAAGGAACCAAACCCTAACCCAGAGCAGGTTCCTGGCAAACCAGACTTCACAACCCAGGATGTCCCCAGGGGCCACAGGCTGGAACTTTGAAGAAGCCTCAGAATTATCCAGAGAAGCAGTAGGGGGGTGGGCTCTCCGCTGTGATGTCAACTAGGATTTGTTGGAAAATACAGCAGAGATGTCTCAGCATATAAGAATGATGAAATAATGAAGGAGGAAGGAAAGTGGGAGGTGGGAAAAGGAGCTGAAGAAGGGACGGCCACACAGCCCAGGGGAGGAGGAAGCGGCTTGCTTACAGGGTGTGACCTCACTCCTGTGAAGGACAAATGACCAGAAGAAAGGGAATAATAAATAAGGACTCAGACACACGAGTCTGATCCTGAGCGCGTTAGGAGTGCGAGCTTTCGTATGACGACCTCATCTTGGCTATCCATTGCTTTCCTTCTCAAATTATTACTTATGCAGGGCAGGACGGCACTCTGCAACATTCTGGTGAACACTCCGCTATGGCCGAGCGCCCAGAAAGCAGATAGTGTATTTATTAGCACGTTCTGTGCAGCGTGTAGCTCCTGTCCACAGAGAGACGTTGGATACAAGCTCTCATTAAAAGAAGACTACAGTGAATCATTTTGAATACCCAAGAACTTTTTCTTTCCACTGGGCCATATAAATTATTCCATGACTGTTAATAGGAGGGCTATGCCCTTGGGGGATACACAAGGGGAGCACCTGTTGTGTCTGAAGTGTTTTACTGCCTACACTGAAAGGATGTGAAGCAGGTGTGAAGAGTGCTTAAGATTTTACCAAGCTCAGTGTCCAGTGTTCCACAAGTTATTATCCTATTTTATTCTTTAAATATTTCATGTGGAAAAAGACTATGGGACCTTATTTACAGCATTTATTAATGTTTATGGAGAACAACTTATGATATGCATCAAAACATATAATTACCTTTTGACTCAGAAATCTAAGAATCTATCAGAAAGAAATTTAAAAAAGAGAAAGACAGAGAGAGAAAGAGAAATCTTTGGAGTGCTATGACCAAAGATGCAAGTATATCTGGCTAATTACAACAGCAAATTAAGAGAAACTATCTACGTGCCACTATGAAAGGATTGTGAAATGGAAAATTTTATATTCACTCAAAATGTTAAAAGATTCTATACACATTAAAAATCGGCTGGACATGGTAGCTCACCCTTAAAATGCAAGCACTCTGGGAGGTAAAGTTGGGAGGATCACATGAACTCAGGAGATAGGCCAGAGGAACAGCAAGATCCTATCTCTATTAAAAACAGAAAAATCAGCCACTCTATAGTCCTAGTTATTTGCGGGGGGAGGGGGCGTTTGCGGCAGGAGGATCGCTTCAGCCCAGGAGTTTGAGGTTGCTGTGAGCTAGGCTGATGCCACCACACTCTGGCCTGGGCCAAGGAGCAAGAGTGTGTCTCAAAAAAAAAAAAAAAAAAAAAAAAAATTCATGGAATAAAAGAATAGAAAAATGGAAGAATAACAACTTATTATAAGTGGGAAAATGATATAATTTTTAAAATATAAATTATAACCCCTCATTCTCCTCTCCTCTCCCTCATTTCCCCACCTCCTACCTCGAAATGATTTGAGTTTCTCTCTGACATGGGTCTGTATCAGATCATCTACTGGCTTCATATTCAAATTGAGTACCTTGGGATGGTGGATAAAGGAGTCAGGAAGCTGTAAACCTACATTTTAATCATAATTATTTCTATATGAAAAGTTAAAATGAAAGGGTATAACATCTACACATATAAAAGAAAAGTGAGTGCAAAAGCTGGCGTTCTAGTTCATTGTATTGTGCCAATGTCAGTTTTTGCTTTAATAATATATTACCGTTATGTAAGATGTTGCCTTTGGGTGAGCAGAGCAAGTAAACTCTCTGTACTATTTTTGCAACTTCCTGTGGTCTATAATTATTTCAAAATAAAAAGTCAGCAAAAAAAGACTGAAGGGAACTGTACCCAATATATATTTGGCTTTCATTTACCTAATTTAAATTTAAAGTAACACTACTTTTATAGTGGGGGAGAAAGACATAAACCTATGTATATTTATTTATTTATTTATTGTTGCTTGGGATTCCTTGAGGATACAAAAAATTAGGTTACAGTGATTGTAGTCCTCAGGTAATGGGCCTCTTGTAATTGTGCCCCACCCTCAAAAGTCTACAAAATTTTTAATTTCTTTTTTTCTTACTTATTTTTACTTATTGGTTCCAGTTCATTGACAGTACAAAGAATCAGGTTACATTGCTTGCTTTTGTTAGGTAAAGTCCTCTTATAGTTGTGTCCTGCTCCCAAGAGGTGTGCCATACACCTTAACCCCCCATTCTCCTCTCCTCTCCCTCATTTCCCCTCCCCCCACCTTGAATTGATTTGAGTTTCTCTCTGATATAGGTATGTATCAGATCATCTACTGGCTTCATATTCAAATTGAGTACCTTGGGATTGCAGATAAAGGAGTCAGGAAGCCATAAGCCTACATTTGAATCATAATTATTTCTACATAAAAAGTTAAACTTAAAAATAAATGTAAGCATCCAAACTAGCCGTTATATTTTCTAAAGCCTCCCTTCTTTTCAGTAAATCACACCATAACTTTCATAACAACAAACAAACCTTCCTTGGCCCAGGTGCCATGGCTCACACCTGTAATCCCAACACTCTGGGAGGCCGAGATGGGAGATCACTTGAGCTCCACCCTGAGCAAGGAGTTTGAGACCACCCTGAGCAAGAGCAAGACCCTGTCTCTACTGAAAATAGAAAAATTAGCCAGAGATGATGGCTGGCATCTGTAGTCCCAGCTGCTCAGGAAGCTAAGGCAGGGGCATCACTTTAATCCATGAGTTTGAAGTTGCTGTGATCTATGATGCCAAGCCTGGGGCAACAGAGTGAGACTCTGTCTCAAAAAAAAAAAAAAAAAAAAGAAAGAAAGAAAGAAAACAAAACAAAAACCTTACACACGGACACACACATAACACATATATATCCACAAAGATGAATTCAACTAGACTAAACTGACACTTGTGGACACAAAATGACAAGCAAAACTTACAATCTTAGTTATGCCTTTTTTCAGCCTTATTGCCAAAATAATCTGAGAACAATGTTGCCAACTGCATCTTTGCTAGATCTTTGTCAAAGCCTCCACTATCTACACAGCACATTCATAGAAGAAACATTTTCCCTTAACATCTCAGGAATCTGAAACTTGAATATAGTACATCCCATTCAATTATCCCAGAGCTCATTATCTGGCTGGGGCTAACCAAGCCCATTAGTCCCCTTCATTCTCTCTTCTGTTGCTGGTCTCTTACTTGACTTCTTGCTTGTTATTCTCTCTAGTAGAAAATGAGAGGCTGCACAAAGGGATAAAATTTAAATTAGTTGATTTTTTTTTTAATCTGTTAAGGGATTCATTGGTTAGAACACGGCTGTTGGGCACCAGAATGGGAGGTTGTGTGCCATATATATTCACACCTCAGCAGACAAGGCAATTCTGAGTAGAGCTGATTGTAAAATAAACTGGATTTTATTACCCATGTTTTCAGAAAATAATAACTAGATAGTCCCTATCACTGTGATTACTCTTCCTTTATTGAACAGGAAAATGAAGGCCATCTTATTATAAGCAAAAACACCATTTTCTTCCAAGATGTATGGCATTGTTTTTCAAAGTTAATACTCTATCCAGACTCTTACCCAGCACCTGGAAGAGTGCCTAGCTCATAGATGTCATCCAGTAAATGTTTAATGAATGAAGAAGATAAAGACGAAACAAAAGCATTAATGAGTAAGTACCAATCTAAAAGAAATTAAAACACACTTTCATGTAACATTCTAATAAACACACAGGTGTGCGTGTGCGTGTGTGTGTGTGTGCGCACCTTGCTTGTTTTTAAATCTACAATACCTGTATTATGAGGAAAAATGAGATTAATTGGAGAGGAAATATGACACAATGAGAAACTGATGTACACTCTAAAGCCTGCTTCTTAATCCTAGACTTGCCGTCTATATACCAGGTGAACCCTGGAAAGTTACTTAGCTTTGAGCTCTTCTCTGACCAAGTATGCTTTTAAGAAGTTAAAAAATGGCCAGTGCCTGTGGCTCAAAGGAGTAGGGCACTGGCCCCATATACCAGAGGTGGTGGGTTCAAACCTGACCCCAGGCCAAAAACTGTAAAAAAAAAAAAAGTTAAAAAACTACAGCAAAAAATATTATTATTACTATAACAGTATGTTTTGTACCCTACAATGCTTTTATACACACTTGTAAACACACATAAAATACACATGCACATTCCACATACATACACACAATTCCACATAGCATAAAATCATCTTCTAGGACTTAAGAGAGCTTGACTTAAGGGTAATACTCTCTCTAGGAAGTACAGTTTTCTGTACTCAAGCCGTCCCCCTGGGCAGAGTGCTGTGGCATCACAGCTCACAGCAACCTCCAACTCCTGGGCTCAAGCGAGTCTCCTCCCTCTGCCTCCCAAGTAGCTGGGACCACAGGCACCTGCCACAACACCCGGCTATTTTTTGGTTGCAGCCGTTATTGTTCTTTGGCGGCCCAGGCTAGATTTGAACCTGCCACCTTAGGTGTATGTGGCTGGCGCCTTAGCCACTTGAGCCACAGGTGCTGAGCCAGAAGTACAGTTCTTGAAACAACTAAATATTTCATAAAAAGAAAAATCTTCCTTATTAAAGATATTTTTCTGAGAGAGTAGATTTTAGGTACCCTTACCACAAAAAAGGGTTGAAGCGGCTATGGAGAGGGATGAATTCATTTGACTGATGTTAATTTGACTTAGGCAATCCTTTCACTATATGTATGTACATCAAAACATGTAGCACACCTTAAATACGTACAATAACAAAATTTTTGAAAACCAGAAAAAGAGTTATTTTTACTAATTATAAAATAGAAAATTACTCCTTTTGTAAATTAAGGAAACCAAAATAAGAGAAAATTTCATCAAATTAGGTCTACAAGATGTATGTGTACCGATTATGCTTCAGACAACTCTAGAAGTATTTGCATAAAATAAAGATATTTCAAAATAAAGCTTAGAACCACAAAGACAGAAGATCTTCAAATTCTTTATGCATTGAAAGAAGATTCATGCATCATTTATTCTTATTTATAACAATAAATAGACATATAGGAGATCTTAAATTGTCAGGATATAATAATAAAAATAATAAAATCTCTTATACTTTCCTAAAATTCAAGCTTTAACAGCTGAGACAAGCTTTCACGCTAAGTAACATAGTAACATTTTATTATAATTTGTGATAACATAAATGTCTTCTAAGGGAAACTAACTTTTTATGTTACTTGATTGCTATCCCTTTTAAGCTGTGATTTTTGTTCAGCATATTGAATTAAAAACTACAATCCGCGATCAGTCCATCTCTTGAATCTGAAATCCTTGGCATCTGATCTGTGCCATAGAGTCACATTGATACACTCATATTGATACAGTCAGTCCTGCATATCCATCAGATCCATGTAAATGGATTCAACCAACCTCAGAACAAAATATTAGAGAAAAAATAATAATAGAAAAATAAAAGATAATATCAATTTTTAAAATACACTATAACAACTATTTATATAGCACTTACATTCTATTAGGTGTTATACAGAAGATGTGTGTAGGTTGTATGCTTAAACTATACTATTTAATCAAAGGTACTTGAGCAGCTACAGATGTTGGTGTGTAAGTAGAATCCTGGGACCAATCAGTCCTCCACAGATACCAAGGAATGCCTCTGCTTGGTCTGTACCATGTAAATGAGGTGCTTCCCTAGGTGCAGGCTGTATGTCTTTTTCTTGATGAATAGAAACCTATAGATTGCAAAATTTCCTCTACCGAAGATTAAAAATCATTGAATGCAAGCCTGGTGCAGGAGCTCACGTCTGGAATCCTAGCATTCTGGGAGGCCAAGGTGGGTGGATTGCCTAAGCTCATGAGTTCAAGACCAGCCTGAGCCAGAGAAAGACCCCATCTCTAAAAATAGCCAGGCATTGTGGGGGGCTCCTGTAGTCCCATGTACTAGGAAGGCTGAGGCAAGAGAATCACTTGAAACCAAGAGTTTGAGGTTGCTGTAAGCTATGACACCATGGCACTCTACTGAGGGTCACAAAGTGAGCCTCTTGTCTCAAATAAAAAATAAAAAATCATTGCATGAGCTAAAGAGGTAAGAAAACCAACTGCTTCAAAATAAAGCTTAGGACCACAAAGACAAAAGAACTTCGAACTCTTTGATCCCTAATAGAAAATTCATGGATCATTTGGGGTTTGGATTAAATGGATGATTCAGATAATATCTACCAGGAATTTATACAGAAATCCAGACTTAGTAGATGGGTTCAGAAAGTTAATCTGCATGTAATAAAGTTTTAAATCAGTTCAACTGATATAAAGAAGGCCCTGGGAATTCCATGGTGGCGATAACCAATGTGATTTAGACCTGACCTAGGCTCTCCTGTTATTAAGTGGTGATTTATTATATTACTGGTAAGATAAAAGTATCAATGGCATGTGCGTTTATATACTGGATGTAGGTGACAAAATCCTTAGAGACGCTGGAAAGAGATGAAATCAAAAAGACATGTTCAGGCTGCTTCTGGGAAAACAGGGAAGACTTGCACTCCTCTAAGATGAGAGGAGAGTGGAAGACATAGAACCACAGCACAAGTAGAGAGACAGGAAGAAAGAAATCCCTGGTTACAAATTGTTTAGAGTTCCACATTGCTCCCCTTCCTATCCCACTCCTTCTAGGCCCTGTCATCTAAACAGTCATATAACAACCAGACATGAGTTAGAAAGTGTAGTTACAATTCATAACTGAAGGCAGGCTCTGCTGACATGTGATCCAGCTGGGCTGACAAGATTAAGTCCACCACAGCTGACTCTGGACAGGCCACTTGTCACTTACACATTCATGCTTGCAGTTATAAAAAGGCATCATAACCGTGCTCATTTCATACGGTTTGGGGGAAGAGTCAAAGAGATAATGCATACATCGTGCTTAGCATGAAGCTCGACGGGTGGTTTTTTTATAATTACTATCATTGTTGTCACTATTGAAAGATAGTATACGGGGTTTAAAGAAAGGAATGGTTCGTTCTCGAGCTAAAGAATAATCACATTTCCCTCTCACGTAAATATCCTAGATGTTATGTTTGGTCACCCTGTAAACAGTCAAAGGAAACATTTAGCATTTTTATATCATCTGTGCTCCAGTGTTTGTCAATATCCGTGGAACTGGATGAGAGTAACGACTTAGAGTCTTTGTACTGGATTCCAAAACCTGAGATATTCCCGTTACAACTAAGAGACTGGATGCAATATGATTCCCAAGAAACAGATCTCTGTGTTTATCGTTTGCCACGTACCAAGGTTTGCCCAACTGACTATCTTTCTTTTGCTTGTGCAAAGGAAACTAGGAAGAACTTGATAGACAATGAAAGACAGAAACTATCTGCATGAATATCTATGTGAATACACTGAAAACTCAGTAAAATCAACACGTTTTATAATTGCAGACATCCAAGGAATCCTCATACTTTCTTTTACTGAGATGTTGCAGAAAAGAAAAATTCTCAAGGATTCATAATTAGATAAATTAATTAGGCTATTTATCATCAGGCTCTTGTAAAAATAACATTAACACATCCTGCGAGCAATGAATAATGGGGTCATTACAGGTTTTGCTTTAGCCAGAAAACCAACAGGGCATTTTTAAGGGGGAGATTAATAGTGCTTATTCCATTCCAGAAAACATGTCTAAAGAAGTTTCCAGCTGATTTAGGCTCTCCTCCTCCCACCTTTGTCATTGTTGTACACAATTTCATTTAAAAGTTTATTTTCGAAAGAGCATCTATCATTCCATATCTAAAATGTCTTTAGATGTAGAGGCACATCTTCAAACTCTCCTTATACCACTGTTTTTAAAAAGTAAATTGCTTTAAATGGCATCAGTGTTGAAGAAATACAAAAAGAGAGAAAATTAATTGAAGTTATTATTATTCTTACAGAAGCAATATGATATTATTACAGAAGTTACTTTCAGACTGCCTGGGTTAAAATCCTAGATCTGGTATTTAAATTTCAAAAGTTTAGGCACACTTATTAAGAAACTATAACTCTATTTCCATGCCTATTAAGTGGGAATAAAAAGAGTTCCTACCTCATAGAGCTGTGATGAAATACTGAGTAAATTAAAACCTTTAGCCTTGGCCCTGGCTCATAGCACAGATACAATAGAAGTCCGCTGTTTTCGCTGGAACTATTAATGTACATGAGCACACTTAATCATTCTCACAGCCCTATAGAGTTATTATTTCCTTCTCAATCAATAATCATAAGCTGGATTATACTCTGCAGTAACAACTGCAAGATCTCAGTAGCACGCAAAAGGAAAGGCTGGTTTCTTGTTCATGCCACTCGGCTGTGGATCCAGACGCAGTCCTCAAAGTGATATCTTCTGTGCATTTTTTTAATTTTTTTTTGTTATTTTTTAATTGAATGGTAACTATGTACATTAATGCACTTCTGGGGTACAGTGTGGGGTTTTCACATGCAATCTGAAATACTTCCATCAAACTGGTCAACCCAGCTTTCATGTCATTTTCTCAGTTACTGTTTTAAAACGTTTACATTCTACCCTTAGAAAGATTCACTTGTACCCCTAGGAAAATAGTAACTTTGTAACATTTATAGCTGTTATTAGCTGACTTTCAGAAAGGAGCAGGCTGTTTATAATATCTGTTTGCATAAGGGAAGCTATCTTTCAGAAAGGAAAAGCCAAAACTTTCATAAATAGTTAAACTTCAGTGACGATAGCAGAGTTTTAGGAAGGTACTGGGAACCGCAGTGTTTGGGCAGATCAGCATCTTTGTAATTTCTGTTAGCTAAAATCAAGGCTTTTGAGGAGACTCCCTCTTGAAAATAAAGCCTCAATTCCTCTGAGGTGGATGGAGGACGTTCTTACCTGGTGATTCTCTGTTTCTAGTGTTTGAAAAGGAGACTAATCCTCTTACAAGAACCCAGGTCTGTGGTATGGTGGATTTGTTTCCTGACTAGTTTTTTGAAACAAGTCTAAATTTAAAGAAAGAATTCACGTATATACAAGTGTTAATTATGCATTTATCTGCTTTTGAGCTCAGGATGTAAATGAATATTCACTATGTCCTATTTGGTAAGAGAGGAGCATACTAATTCAAAATATGTTTTATACATAATTAAGAGGCTTTATTTGTAGTGTCCTCTTAATTTCAGGGTTGCTGTATGATGGCTGTTCTCTCCTGCAATCTGGGAGTGTTAGGGTAGAGTTACTCAAACTATTCACATTTATTTTCTTCTCTTTGTCTGTTTTGTGCGGTTTCTTTGTGGTGTGCTTATGCAGACTAGAAGTATTTCGGATCTTTATAACTTTTTTCCTTTCCGTTTCTAACACTACAAGAAAAAGGGAACTAATTACCTTTCAACTATTATAATTAGGCATTAAATTAAGGCATCATTCAGTTAGTTAAAAGCAAGATCTTTTGTTTGTTGAGATTGAAAGGCACCGTATCTCATTAATGGAGAAGGGAGATATCCCCTTGTTTGATAATTTTGGTACAGTATTGTAGTAAGTATATGCTTCATTTATTTCATGAATATTTATTAGTTCTCAGAGGCTCCATAATTAGCAGGAAGACGGCACATAAAGTATACAAGGTAATGTAGGAGTGAGTTGTACAGATAGCTCCCAGGATGGCCACTGTACTATGGTAGGATATGTGAATTCGCCTGGGTAGAAGGGAGAGAGACATTCTAGACAGAGTAGTGACCTGGAAGACTTGAGAGATAAGCTTGTGTGTTGAGTATCTCTAGAGCTGTGCTGTCTAATAGAATTTCTGCAGTGTTGGGAATGGTCTATATCTGCACTGTCTAATACAACAGCCTTAGCCCCAAGTGGTTGGGGAGCACTTAAAAATGACTAGTGCAACTGAGGAACTGCGTTTTTGGTTTTAATTATTTTGTGTTTCAGTAGCCACACACGACTATCATGTTAAGCAGCACAGATTTCAGAGGCTGGTGAGCTGCTCTGCCTGTCCTCAGTGGGTGTTCCTGATGGAGCCCAGTATGGTGGGGCGGGGGACATGCTCAGAAAGCTTAGTTTGGGGTAGGAATCTGAGGACGTTAGAGTGCAAGAATAAGGAAGCATTGGGAAGTCGCTGTAAGTGTTTGAACATGCAGTTTAGAAAGAAGGGGACGAGCCCAGTGCCAAGAGGTTAATAAGAAAGCTATTGATTTATCTATGTGGTAATAAATCTCCAGTAAAGGTCGGTATGGAAGGAGAAAGGTTTTTGTGGGCAAAAAACAATGAAGGCTGATGAGTATATGGCTATAGAGTATGAGCGAGAGAGATGTCAGAGGTTGTCCTTAAGTTTCCAAGTTTGGTGGCTGGAAATTTATAATGCAGGTACTTAAGAGTAAGGAAGAACTGGTTGTAGGAGTAAGGATCGTGTGAGTGATAAATGAGAATTGACATGTTGAGTTTAAAGTCGGATTAGATGAATAATAAATTAGAATTGACATATTGAGTTTAAGGTGGGATATCTAAGTAGAATTCTCCTACAGGCAAGTTGAAGATAAAGTATAACTAAAGTTTAGAGAGGAGACGTGAGTCATAACACCTAGACTCTGGGCAGTCTGGGAGAATACTGGGTATATACGCTGAGAAAACCAGGAAGACAGAAGTAGCTGGTAGTTTGATTCTTTCATTGGATCCCACGATTAGGAATTTGTAGGAGGAGGATGTTAAATTTTTGTTTGTTTGTTTGTTTGCAGTTTTTGACCGGGGCTGAGTTTGAACCCGCCACCTCTAGCGTATGGGGCCGGCGCCCCACTCCTTTGAGCCACAGGCGCTGCCCAATGCTAATTTGAAGTAGACTGTTTTGAGAAGCTGTTGGGGGAGACAAGGAATTGGAAGAAACATTTGGAGTCAGAAGAGCGGTGAAACCAGGAGGTCACAGGTGGAGAGATTCCAGAGGTAGATTTGGGGGGGGGGGACTGTTGCAGTCCCGGATGAAGGAAGAAATGGGATAAGGAAGTGAATTGCAGTTTTGCAGAAGAAACTGAACGTGTTACGAAATGAGAAACAATTGGGCGGTATCTGTGGTTCAAAGGAGTAGGGCAGCGGCCCCATATACCAGAGGTGGTGGATTCAAACCTGGCCCTGGCCAAAAACTGCAAAAAAAAAAAGATAATTTTCTACTTCCACAAATGACTTGTTTTTGAAAATAGATGAGACCTTTTCAATTTGGAAGGTTAAAGAAAAGAAGTCAGTGAGAGAGTGGTTTGGGAAGAAACGGTGTAGGTAGTCAGGGAATCTATGCAGAAGTCAAGTTCTGAACAGTTGGTGGGAAGCCTAGGGTGCAATCTGAGGAGGTTGTAGAGTGTACTAGGTAGTTGTTAGTTTCCTGCATCACTTTGTGGCCTGGTAGGTATGGGCATAGCAGATGGGTTCAGAGGTAGGCTCCAGAAAGAGTCAGACTGGGTTAAGTCCCAGCCTAACGTGCCTTTGCTCTCTTAACTCTGGGAAAGCCATTACCTTCTGTACCTTCATCTGAGAAACACAGATGATAGCATCAGCCTCAGGATTGCTGTGAAAGTGAAATGAGTTATACTTCATATTTCATCCAATCTCAGATTCTGCTGACTGTAAGGCATTATTTCCTGTACTACGGAGGGAAAAAACCTGTCTGTTAAGCATGACTTGCCATAGGTTGTAAGACTTCTGGTTTCAGAGGTGTTAAAACAGAAGGAAAAGGTGTAACCTAGTGAAGTATAGAATACATAAAAAATTTAGCATAGGACTTGGCACATGATGAATATTCAGAAAATGTAAGCTATTTATAAAAGTCAATTTTTTTTTTTTTTAGTCTAGATTGTTAATGAGGACAGCGTGTAGTCCAGTCTAGGTAAGGGAGTCACAGGTTGTCAGGAACCTAACGGGCTAAATGAATTGAAAACAGGTAAGCAGTGGGAATTCTGGTAACGAAATAGGGAAATGTCAAGTTCAGGAATTCAGAGATAGAGCATTTCCCTAACAATTCTAGATAAGGCTTTCTAAGAAAAGTCCAGTTACTGAACTTAGAGAAGACTCTCCTTGATGATTTAAAAAGTTATGTCAGTTGCCCAGGAGTTTAAAAAACAAGTACTGTATTCTGAATTTATCTTTTCTTACAGTATTTATTCCTATTAAAACAATTTCTTTTTCATTAAAGTAAACATGCCGAGTGCAGAAAGATTCTGGAGTGAATTCTTGTCATAGTGGTAGAAGGAAAAAGGGAGATTGATGTATGCCATTTTCGGGGAGGGGAGGGGAGGTTGCTATTAATAGCCAGCTGCGGAGCACTTCTAAATGTGGCTCCAAAGGCAGAAACAATAAAGGAAAATCTTTATAGATTTGACAGCCTTTATGTAGTCAAACATACTCAGAAACACAGCCTGAAAGACAGGATAACAGACTTGCCACAGGTGACCTTTCCTTGTAAGAAACTATCAATAGGAAACACCCCCCCAATAGAAACATTGTAATGGATGCAAACAAGCAATTCACAAACAAAAGCAAACTACTGATGAGGTGTTCTGCTGTGGTCCTGGATCAGACTTTTAACTGGAATAGACATTATTCCTTTTAGTTTATTTTGTTACTGTTTGTGGACCAGGAAGTATCAGATTGGGAAAGGTGACCCCCATCCTGGGTTAATATGAGGGCACATCTGATTAGGTTAAGTTGTTCACAATTGTAAGGTAAAGTCCAAGTTGTAGTTGGGTCCTCAACCCAGGAGATGTGCCGTATACCCCTCATTGTATCCGTTAGGTAGGAATTTACTGAACCCTCCTCTTTCCCCCTCACCTTTCTGGCCAGGCATGGTGGCACATGCTGTAATTCTAGCACACAGGGAGGCCAAGGTGGATGGTTTGCCTGAGCTCACAGGTTTGAGACCATCCTGAGCTAGAGCAAGACCTCGTCTCTAAAAAATAGCTGGGCAGGCTCGGCGCCTATAGCTCAACCGGCTAAGGCGCCAGCCACGTACACCTAAGGTGGCGGGTTCGAATCCCCAGCCTGGACCCGCCAAACAACAATGACGGCTGCAACCAAAAAATAGCCGGGTGTTGTGGCGGGCACCTG